>CM055125.1:350916321-350959063 GCA_029206835.1 Rana muscosa | reverse complement strand
GGTCGGGGGGGGTCATATAGTAGTAGATGTGATGATTGGGGGGGTCATATAGTAGTAGATGTGATGGTCGGGGGGGGGGGTCCTATAGTGGTAGATGTGTTGGTCGGGGGGGGTCATATAGTAGTAGATGTGATGGTTGGGGGGGTCCTATAGTAGTAGATGTGATGGTTGGGGGGGGTCCTATAGTAGTAGATGTGATGGTCGGGGGGGTCATATAGTAGTAGATGTGATGATTGGGGGGGTCCTATAGTAGTAGATGTGATGGTCGGGGGGGTTATATAGTAGTAGATGTGATGGTCGGGGGGGGGTTATATAGTAGTAGATGTGATGGTCGGGGGGGGTCCTATAGTAGTAGATGTGATGGTCGGGGGGGGTCATATAGTAGTAGATGTGATGGTCGGGGGGTCATATAGTAGTAGATGTGTTGTTCGGGGGGGGTCATATAGTAGTAGATGTGTTGGTCGGGGGGGGTCATATAGTAGTAGATGTGATGGTCGGGGGGGGTTATATAGTAGTAGATGTGATGGTCGGGGGGGGTCCTATAGTGGTAGATGTGTTGGTCGGGGGGGTCATATAGTAGTAGATGTGATGATTGGGGGGTCCTATAGTAGTAGATGTGTTGGTCGGGGGGGGGTCCTATAGTAGTAGATGTGATGGTTGGGGGGGGGTCCTATAGTAGTAGATGTGTTGGTCGGGGGGGTCATATAGTAGTAGATGTGATGGTCGGGGGGGGGGGGGTGTCCTATAGTTGTAGATGTGTTGGTCGGGGGGGTCCTATAGTTGTAGATGTGTTGGTCGGGGGGGTCATATAGTAGTAGATGTGTTGGTCGGGGGGGTCATATAGTAGTAGATGTGATGATTGGGGGGGTCATATAGTAGTAGATGTGATGGTCGGGGGGGTGGTCCTATAGTGGTAGATGTGTTGGTCGGGGGGGGGTCATATAGTAGTAGATGTGATGGTCGGGGGGGGGTCCTATAGTAGTAGATGTGTTGGTCGGGGGGGGGTCCTATAGTAGTAGATGTGTTGGTCGGGGGGGTCATATAGTAGTAGATGTGATGATTGGGGGGTCCTATAGTAGTAGATGTGATGGTTGGGGGGGTCCTATAGTAGTAGATGTGATGGTCGGGGGGGTCATATAGTAGTAGATGTGATGATTGGGGGGGTCCTATAGTAGTAGATGTGATGGTCGGGGGGGTCATATAGTAGTAGATGTGATATTCGGGGGGGGTCATATAGTGGTAGATGTGTTGGTCAGGGGGGGGGGGGGTCATATAGTAGTAGATGTGTTGGTCGGGGGGGTCCTATAGTAGTAGATGTGATGGTCGGGGGTGTCCTATAGTAGTAGATGTGATGGTCGGGGGGGGTCATATAGTAGTAGATGTGATGGTCGGGGGGTCATATAGTAGTAGATGTGTTGGTCGGGGGGGGTCCTATAGTAGTAGATGTGATGGTCGGGGGGGGTCATATAGTAGTAGATGTGATGGTCGGGGGGGGGGGTCCTATAGTAGTAGATGTGATGGTCGGGGGGGGGGTCATATAGTAGTAGATGTGATGGTTGGGGGGTCCTATAGTAGTAGATGTGATGGTCGGGGGGGGAGGGGCCTATAGTAATAGATGTGATGGTCAGGGGGGGTCATATAGTAATAGATGTGTTGGTCGGGGGGGTCATATAGTAATAGATGTGTTGGTCGGGGGGGGTCATATAGTAGTAGATGTGATGGTCGGGGGGGTTATATAGTAGTAGATGTGATGGTCGGGGGGGTTATATAGTAGTAGATGTGATGGTCGGGGGGGTCCTATAGTAGTAGATGTGATGGTCGGGGGGGGGGGTCATATAGTAGTAGATGTGATGGTCGGGGGGGGGGGTCATATAGTAGTAGATGTGATGGTCGGGGGGTCATATAGTAGTAGATGTGTCGGTCGGGGGGGGTCCTATAGTAGTAGATGTGATGGTCGGGGGGTCATATAGTAGTAGATGTGTTGGTCGGGGGGGGGTCCTATAGTAGTAGATGTGATGGTCGGGGGGTCATATAGTAGTAGATGTGTTGGTCGGGGGGGGTCCTATAGTAGTAGATGTGATGGTCGGGGGGGGTCATATAGTGGTAGATGTGTTGGTCGGGGGGGGGGGTCCTATAATAGTAGAAGTGATGGTCGGGGGGTCATATAGTAGTAGATGTGTTGGTCGGGGGGGGTCCTATAGTAGTAGATGTGATGGTCGGGGGGGGTCATATAGTAGTAGATGTGATGGTCGGGGGGGGGTCCTATAGTAGTAGATGTGATGGTCGGGGGGGGTCCTATAGTAGTAGATGTGATGGTCGGGGGGGGGTCCTATAGTAGTAGATGTGATGGTCGGGGGGGGGGGTCCTATAGTAGTAGATGTGATGGTCGGGGGGGGGGGGTCCTATAGTAGTAGATGTGATGGTCGGGGGGGGTGTCATATAGTGGTAGATGTGATGGTCGGGGGGGTCCTATAGTAGTAGATGTGATGGTCGGGGGGGGGTCTTATAGTGGTAGATGTGATGGTTGGGGGGGTCCTATAGTAGTAGATGTGATGGTCGGGGGGGTCCTATAGTAGTAGATGTGATGGTCGGGGGGGGTCCTATAGTAGTAGATGTGATGGTCGGGGGGGTCCTATAGTGGTAGATGTGTTGGTCGGGGGGGTCATATAGTAGTAGATGTGATGGTCGGGGGGGGTCCTATAGTAGTAGATGTGTTGGTCGGGGGGGGTCCTATAGTAGTAGATGTGTTGGTCGGGGGGGTCATATAGTAGTAGATGTGATGATTGGGGGGGTCCTATAGTAGTAGATGTGTTGGTCGGGGGGGGGGGGTCCTATAGTAGTAGATGTGTTGGTCGGGGGGGGGGGTCCTATAGTAGTAGATGTGTTGGTCGGGGCGGGGGGTCCTATAGTGGTAGATGTGTTGGTCGGGGGGGTCATATAGTAGTAGATGTGATGATTGGGGGGTCCTATAGTAGTAGATGTGTTGGTCGGGGGGGGGTCCTATAGTAGTAGATGTGATGGTTGGGGGGTCCTATAGTAGTAGATGTGATGGTTGGGGGGGGGTCCTATAGTAGTAGATGTGATGGTCGGGGGGGTGTCCTATAGTAGTAGATGTGTTGGTCGGGGGGGTCCTATAGTAGTAGATGTGTTGGTCGGGGGGGTCATATAGTAGTAGATGTGATGATTGGGGGGGTCATATAGTAGTAGATGTGATGGTCGGGGGGGGGGGTCCTATAGTGGTAGATGTGTTGGTCGGGGGGGGTCATATAGTAGTAGATGTGATGGTCGGGGGGGGGTCCTATAGTAGTAGATGTGATGGTCGGGGGGGGTCCTATAGTAGTAGATGTGTTGGTCGGGGGGGGGGTCCTATAGTAGTAGATGTGTTGGTCGGGGGGGTCATATAGTAGTAGATGTGATGATTGGGGGGTCCTATAGTAGTAGATGTGATGGTTGGGGGGGTCCTATAGTAGTAGATGTGATGGTCGGGGGGGTCATATAGTAGTAGATGTGATGATTGGGGGGGTCCTGTAGTAGTAGATGTGATGGTCGGGGGGGTCATATAGTAGTAGATGTGATGATCGGGGGGGTCCTATAGTAGTAGATGTGATGGTTGGGGGGTCCTATAGTAGTAGATGTGATGGTTGGGGGGGGGTCCTATAGTAGTAGATGTGATGGTCGGGGGGGGTCCTATAGTAGTAGATGTGATGGTCGGGGGGGGGGGTCCTATAGTAGTAGATGTGTTGGTCGGGGGGGGGGGTCATATAGTAGTAGATGTGATGGTCGGGGGGGTCATATAGTAGTAGATGTGATGATTGGGGGGGTCCTATAGTAGTAGATGTGTTGGTCGGGGGGGTCCTATAGTAGTAGATGTGTTGGTCGGGGGGGTCATATAGTAGTAGATGTGATGATTGGGGGGGTCCTATAGTAGTAGATGTGTTGGTCGGGGGGGGTCCTATAGTAGTAGATGTGATGGTCGGGGGGGGGGGGTCCTATAGTAGTAGATGTGTTGGTCGGGAGGGTCATATAGTAGTAGATGTGATGATTGGGGGGGTCCTATAGTAGTAGATGTGTTGGTCGGGGGGGTCCTATAGTAGTAGATGTGATGGTCGGGGGGGGGGTCCTATAGTAGTAGATGTGATGGTCGGGGGGGGGTCCTATAGTAGTAGATGTGATGGTCGGGGGGTCATATAGTAGTAGATGTGTTGGTCGGGGGGGTCATATAGTAGTAGATGTGATGATTGGGGGGGGTCATATAGTAGTAGATGTGTTGGTCGGGGGGGGGGTCATATAGTAGTAGATGTGTTGGTCGGGGGGTCCTATAGTGGTAGATGTGTTGGTCGGGGGGGGTCATATAGTAGTAGATGTGATGGTCGGGGGGGGTCCTATAGTAGTAGATGTGTTGGTCGGGGGGGGGTCCTATAGTAGTAGATGTGTTGGTCGGGGGGGTCATATAGTAGTAGATGTGATGATTGGGGGGTCCTATAGTAGTAGATGTGATGATTGGGGGGGTCCTATAGTAGTAGATGTGATGGTCGGGGGGGGGTCCTATAGTAGTAGATGTGATGGTCGGGGGGGGTCCTATAGTAGTAGATGTGATGGTCGGGGGGGGTCCTATAGTAGTAGATGTGATGGTCGTGGGGGGGTCCTATAGTAGTAGATGAGATGGTCGGGGGGGGTCCTATAGTAGTAGATGTGTTGGTCGGGGGGGTCATATAGTAGTAGATGTGATGATTGGGGGGGGGTCCTATAGTAGTAGATGTGTTGGTCGGGGGGGTCATATAGTAGTAGATGTGTTGGTCGGGGGGGTCCTATAGTGGTAGATGTGATGGTCGGGGGGGGGGGTCCTATAGTAGTAGATGTGATGGTCGGGGGGGGTCCTATAGTGGTAGATGTGTTGGTCGGGGGGGGTCCTATAGTAGTAGATGTGATGGTTGGGGGGGGTCCTATAGTAGTAGATGTGATGGTCGGGGGGGGGGTCCTATAGTAGTAGATGTGATGGTCGGGGGGGGTCCTATAGTAGTAGATGTGATGGTCGGGGGGGGGTCATATAGTAGTAGATGTGTTGGTCGGGGGGGGGTCCTATAGTGGTAGATGTGTTGGTCGGGGGGGTCATATAGTAGTAGATGTGATGATTTGGGGGGGTCCTATAGTAGTAGATGTGTTGGTCGGGGGGGGGGTCCTATAGTAGTAGATGTGATGGTTGGGGGGGGGTCCTATAGTAGTAGATGTGTTGGTCGGGGGGGGGGTCCTATAGTAGTAGATATGATGGTTGGGGGGGTCCTATAGTAGTAGATGTGTTGGTCGGGGGGGTCATATAGTAGTAGATGTGTTGGTCGGGGGGGTCATATAGTAGTAGATGTGTTGGTCGGGGGGGTCATATAGTAGTAGATGTGATGATTGGGGGGGTCCTATAGTAGTAGATGTGATGGTCGGGGGGGGTCCTATAGTAGTAGATGTGATGGTCGGGGGGGGGTCCTATAGTAGTAGATGTGATGGTCGGGGGGGTCCTATAGTAGTAGATGTGTTGGTGGGGGGGGGGTCCTATAGTAGTAGATGTGTTGGTCGGGGGGGTCATATAGTGGTAGATGTGATGGTCGGGGGGGGGGTCCTATAGTAGTAGATGTGATGGTCGGGGGGGGGGGGGTCCTATAGTAGTAGATGTGATGGTCGGGGGGGGTCCTATAGTAGTAGATGTGATGGTCGGGGGGGTCCTATAGTAGTAGTAGATGTGATGGTCGGGGGGGTCATATAGTAGTAGATGTGATGGTCGGGGGGGGGGGGGTCCTATAGTAGTAGATGTGATGGTCGGGGGGGGTCCTATAGTAGTAGATGTGATGGTCGGGGGGGTCATATAGTAGTAGATGTGATGGTCGGGGGGGGTCCTATAGTAGTAGATGTGATGGTCGGGGGGGGGGGGTCCTATAGTAGTAGATGTGATGGTCGGGGGGGTCCTATAGTAGTAGATGTGATGGTCGGGGGGGGGTCCTATAGTAGTAGATGTGATGGTCGGGGGGGGGGGTCCTATAGTAGTAGATGTGTTGGTCGGGGGGTCATATAGTAGTAGATGTGTTGGTCGGGGGGGTCATATAGTAGTAGATGTGTTGGTCGGGGGGGTCCTATAGTGGTAGATGTGATGGTCGGGGGGGGTCCTATAGTAGTAGATGTGATGGTCGGGGGGGGTCATATAGTAGTAGATGTGATGGTCGGGGGGGTCATATAGTAGTAGATGTGATGGTCGGGGGGGGGGTCCTATAGTAGTAGATGTGATGGTCGGGGGGGTCCTATAGTAGTAGATGTGATGGGCGGGGGGGGGGTGTCCTATAGTAGTAGATGTGATGGTCGGGGGGGGGTTCATACAGTAGTAGATGTGATGGTCGGGGGGGGGGGGTCATATAGTAGTAGATGTGATGGTCGGGGGGGTCATATAGTAGTAGATGTGATGGTCGGGGGGGGTCCTATAGTAGTAGATGTGATGGTCGGGGGGGGGGGTCCTATAGTAGTAGATGTGATGGTCGGGGGGGTCCTATAGTAGTAGATGTGATGGTCGGGGGGGTCCTATAGTAGTAGATGTGATGGTCGGGGGGGTCCTATAGTAGTAGATGTGATGGTCGGGGGGGGGGGGTCCTATAGTGGTAGATGTGATGGTCGGGGGGGGGGTCCTATAGTGGTAGATGTGATGGTCGGAGGGGGGGGGTCCTATAGTAGTAGATGTGATGGTCGGGGGGGGTCCTATAGTAGTAGATGTGTTGGTCGGGGGGTCCTATAGTAGTAGATGTGATGGTCGGGGGGGGTCCTATAGTAGTAGATGTGATGGTTGGGGGGGGTCCTATAGTGGTAGATGTGATGGTCGGGGGGGGGGTCCTATAGTAGTAGATGTGATGGTCGGGGGGGGGGTCCTATAGTAGTAGATGTGATGGTCGGGGGGGGGTCCTATAGTAGTAGATGTGATGGTCGGGGGGGGGGGGTCATATAGTAGTAGATGTGTTGGTCGGGGGGGGTCCTATAGTGGTAGATGTGTTGGTCGGGGGGGTCATATAGTAGTAGATGTGATGATTGGGGGGGGTCCTATAGTAGTAGATGTGTTGGTCGGGGGGGTCCTATAGTAGTAGATGTGATGGTTGGGGGGGGTCCTATAGTAGTAGATGTGTTGGTCGGGGGGGGTCCTATAGTAGTAGATATGATGGTTGGGGGGGTCCTATAGTAGTAGATGTGTTGGTCGGGGGGGTCATATAGTAGTAGATGTGTTGGTCGGGGGGGTCATATAGTAGTAGATGTGTTGGTCGGGGGGGTCATATAGTAGTAGATGTGATGGTCGGGGGGGGTCCTATAGTAGTAGATGTGTTGGTGGGGGGGGGGTCCTATAGTAGTAGATGTGTTGGTCGGGGGGGTCATATAGTGGTAGATGTGATGGTCGGGGGGGGGGTCCTATAGTAGTAGATGTGATGGTCGGGGGGGTTGTCCTATAGTAGTAGATGTGATGGTCGGGGGGGGGGGTCATATAGTAGTAGATGTGATGATTGGGGGGGTCCTATAGTAGTAGATGTGTTGGTCGGGGGGGGGGGGTCCTATAGTAGTAGATGTGATGGTCGGGGGGGGGGTCCTATAGTAGTAGATGTGTTGGTCGGGGGGGGGGGTCCTATAGTAGTAGATGTGATGGTCGGGGGGGTCCTATAGTAGTAGTAGATGTGATGGTCGGGGGGGTCATATAGTAGTAGATGTGATGATTGGGGGGGGTCATATAGTAGTAGATGTGTTGGTCGGGGGGGGGTCCTATAGTAGTAGATGTGATGGTCGGGGGGGGGTCCTATAGTAGTAGATGTGATGGTCGGGGGGGTCATATAGTAGTAGATGTGATGGTCGGGGGGGTCATATAGTAGTAGATGTGATGATTGGGGGGGGTCATATAGTAGTAGATGTGTTGGTCGGGGGGGGGTCCTATAGTAGTAGATGTGATGGTCGGGGGGGGGTCCTATAGTAGTAGATGTGATGGTCGGGGGGGGTCATATAGTAGTAGATGTGATGGTCGGGGGGGGGGTCCTATAGTAGTAGATGTGATGGTCGGGGGGGGTCCTATAGTAGTAGATGTGATGGTCGGGGGGGGGTCCTATAGTAGTAGATGTGATGGTCGGGGGGGGGGGGTCATATAGTAGTAGATGTGATGGTCGGGGGGGGGGGTCATATAGTAGTAGATGTGTTGGTCGGGGGGGTCATATAGTAGTAGATGTGTTGGTCGGGGGGGTCCTATAGTGGTAGATGTGATGGTCGGGGGGGGTCCTATAGTAGTAGATGTGATGGTCGGGGGGGTCATATAGTAGTAGATGTGATGGTCGGGGGGGTCATATAGTAGTAGATGTGATGGTCGGGGGGGTCATATAGTAGTAGATGTGATGGTCGGGGGGGGGTCCTATAGTGGTAGATGTGTTGGTCGGGGGGGTCCTATAGTAGTAGATGTGATGGTTGGGGGGGGTCCTATAGTGGTAGATGTGATGGTCGGGGGGGGGTCCTATAGTGGTAGATGTGATGGTCGGGGGGGGGTCCTATAGTAGTAGATGTGATGGTCGGGGGGGTCCTATAGTAGTAGATGTGATGGGCGGGGGGGGTGTCCTATAGTAGTAGATGTGATGGTCGGGGGGGGGGGGTTCATACAGTAGTAGATGTGATGGTCGGGGGGGGGGGTCATATAGTAGTAGATGTGATGGTCGGGGGGGTCATATAGTAGTAGATGTGATGGTCGGGGGGGGGTCCTATAGTAGTAGATGTGATGGTCGGGGGGGGGTCCTATAGTAGTAGATGTGATGGTCGGGGGGGGTCCTATAGTAGTAGATGTGATGGTCGGGGGGGGGGGGTCCTATAGTGGTAGATGTGATGGTCGGGGGGGGGGGTCCTATAGTGGTAGATGTGATGATTGGGGGGTCCTATAGTAGTAGATGTGCTGGTCGGGGGGGGTCCTATAGTGGTAGATGTGATGGTCGGGGGGGGGGGTCCTATAGTAGTAGATGTGATGGTCGGGGGGGGGTCCTATAGTAGTAGATGTGATGGTCGGGGGGGTCCTATAGTAGTAGATGTGATGATTGGGGGGTCCTATAGTAGTAGATGTGATGGTCGGGGGGGTCCTATAGTAGTAGATGTGATGATTGGGGGGTCCTATAGTAGTAGATGTGATGATTGGGGGGGGTCCTATAGTAGTAGATGTGTTGGTCGGGGGGGGGGTCCTATAGTAGTAGATGTAATGGTCGGGGGGGTCCTATAGTAGTAGTAGATGTGATGGTCGGGGGGGTCATATAGTAGTAGATGTGATGGTCGGGGGGGGTCCTATAGTAGTAGATGTGATGGTCGGGGGGGGTCCTATAGTAGTAGATGTGATGGTCGGGGGGGGGGTCCTATAGTAGTAGATGTGATGGTCGGGGGGGGGGGGTCCTATAGTAGTAGATGTGTTGGTCGGGGGGGTCATATAGTAGTAGATGTGTTGGTCGGGGGGGGTCATATAGTAGTAGATGTGTTGGTCGGGGGGTCCTATAGTGGTAGATGTGATGGTCGGGGGGGGTCCTATAGTAGTAGATGTGATGGTCGGGGGGGTCATATAGTAGTAGATGTGATGGTCGGGGGGGTCATATAGTAGTAGATGTGATGGTCGGGGGTGGGGGGTCCTATAGTGGTAGATGTGTTGGTCGGGGGGGTCCTATAGTAGTAGATGTGATGGTTGGGGGGGTCCTATAGTGGTAGATGTGATGGTCGGGGGGGGTCCTATAGTAGTAGATGTGATGGTCGGGGGGGTCCTATAGTAGTAGATGTGATGGGCGGGGGGGGGTGTCCTATAGTAGTAGATGTGATGGTCGGGGGGGGGGGTTCATACAGTAGTAGATGTGATGGTCGGGGGGGGGGGGGTCATATAGTAGTAGATGTGATGGTCGGGGGGGTCATATAGTAGTAGATGTGATGGTCGGGGGGGGTCATATAGTAGTAGATGTGATGGTCGGGGGGGTCCTATAGTAGTAGATGTGATTGTCGGGGGGGTCCTATAGTAGTAGATGTGATGGTCGGGGGGGTCATATAGTAGTAGATGTGATGGTCGGGGGGGTCCTATAGTGGTAGATGTGATGGTCGGGGGGGGGGGGTCCTATAGTAGTAGATGTGATGGTCGGGGGGGGTCCTATAGTGGTAGATGTGATGGTCGGGGGGGGGGGGTCATATAGTGGTAGATGTGTTGGTCGGGGGGGGGGGGGTCCTATAGTGGTAGATGTGATGGTCGGGGGGGGGGTCCTATAGTGGTAGATGTGATTGTCGGGGGGGTCTTATAGTGGTAGATGTGATGGTCGGGGGGGGGGGGTCATATAGTGGTAGATGTGTTGGTCAGGGGGGGGGTCCTATAGTGGTAGATGTGATGGTCGGGGGGGGGGGTCATATAGTAGTAGATGTGATGGTCGGGGGGGGGGGTCATATAGTAGTAGATGTGATGGTCGGGGGGGGGGGTCATATAGTAGTAGATGTGATGGTCGGGGGGGTCTTATAGTAGTAGATGTGATGGTCGGGGGGGGGGGGGTCATATAGTAGTAGATGTGATGGTCGGGGGGGGTCATATAGTAGTAGATGTGATGGTCGGGGGGGTCCTATAGTGGTAGATGTGATGGTCGGGGGGGGGGGGGTCCTATAGTAGTAGATGTGATGGTCGGGGGGGGTCATATAGTAGTAGATGTGATGGTCGGGGGGGTCATATAGTAGTAGATGTGATGGTCGGGGGGGGGGGGTCCTATAGTGGTAGATGTGTTGGTCGGGGGGGTCCTATAGTGGTAGATGTGATGGTCGGGGGGGGGGTCCTATAGTAGTAGATGTGATGGTCGGGGGGGTCCTATAGTAGTAGATGTGATGGTCGGGGGGGTCCTATAGTAGTAGATGTGATGGGCGGGGGGGGTGTCCTATAGTAGTAGATGTGATGGTCGGGGGGGGGGTTCATACAGTAGTAGATGTGATGGTCGGGGGGGGGGGGGTCATATAGTAGTAGATGTGATGGTCGGGGGGGTCATATAGTAGTAGATGTGATGGTCGGGGGGGTCCTATAGTAGTAGATGTGATGGTCGGGGGGGGTCCTATAGTAGTAGATGTGATGGTCGGGGGGGGGGTCCTATAGTAGTAGATGTGATGGTCGGGGGGGTCCTATAGTAGTAGATGTGATGGTCGGGGGGGGGTCATATAGTAGTAGATGTGATGGTCGGGGGGGGTCCTATAGTAGTAGATGTGATGGTCGGGGGGGTCCTATAGTGGTAGATGTGTTGGTCGGGGGGGGGTCCTATAGTAGTAGATGTGATGGTCGGGGGGTCCTATAGTGGTAGATGTGATGGTCGGGGGGGGGGGTCCTATAGTAGTAGATGTGATGATTGGGGGGTCCTATAGTAGTAGATGTGATGGTCGGGGGGGTCATATAGTAGATGTGATGATTGGGGGGTCCTATAGTAGTAGATGTGATGATTGGGGGGAGGGTCATATAGTAGTAGATGTGATGGTCGGGGGGGGTCCTATAGTAGTAGATGTGATGGTCGGGGGGGGTCATATAGCAGTAGATGTGTTGGTCGGGGGGGGTCCTATAGTAGTAGATGTGATGGTCGGGGGGGGTCCTATAGTAGTAGATGTGATGGTCGGGGGGGTCATATAGTAGTAGATGTGATGGTCGGGGGGGTCCTATAGTGGTAGATGTGATGGTCGGGGGGGGTCCTATAGTAGTAGATGTGATGGTCGGGGGGGGTCCTATAGTGGTAGATGTGATGGTCGGGGGGGGGTCCTATAGTGGTAGATGTGATGGTCGGGGGGGGGGTCCTATAGTGGTAGATGTGTTGGTCGGGGGGGGGGGGTCCTATAGTGGTAGGGTGTGATGGTCGGGGGGGGGGGTCATATAGTGGTAGATGTGTTGGTCGGGGGGGGGGTCCTATAGTGGTAGGGTGTGATGGTCGGGGGGGGTCTTATAGTAGTAGATGTGATGGTCGGGGGGGGGGGGTCATATAGTAGTAGATGTGATGGTCGGGGGGGGGGGGTCATATAGTAGTAGATGTGTTGGTCGGGGGGGGTTCCTATAGTAGTAGATGTGATGGTCGGGGGGGTCCTATAGTAGTAGATGTGATGATTGGGGGGTCCTATAGTAGTAGATGTGATGATTGGGGGGAGGGTCATATAGTAGTAGATGTGATGGTCGAGGGGGGTCCTATAGTAGTAGATGTGATGGTCGGGGGGGGGGTCATATAGCAGTAGATGTGTTGGTCGGGGGGGGTCCTATAGTAGTAGATGTGATGGTCGGGGGGGGTCCTATAGTAGTAGATGTGATGGTCGGGGGGGTCCTATAGTAGTAGATGTGATGGTCGGGGGGGTCCTATAGTAGTAGATGTGATGGTCGGGGGGGGTCCTATAGTGGTAGATGTGATGGTCGGGGGGGGGGTCATATAGTGGTAGATGTGTTGGTCGGGGGGGTCCTATAGTGGTAGATGTGATGGTCGGGGGGGGGTCCTATAGTGGTAGATGTGATGGTCGGGGGGGGTCCTATAGTGGTAGATGTGATGGTCGGGGGGGGGGTCATATAGTGGTAGATGTGTTGGTCGGGGGGGGTCCTATAGTGGTAGGGTGTGATGGTCGGGGGGGGTCTTATAGTAGTAGATGTGATGGTCGGGGGGGGGGGTCATATAGTGGTAGATGTGTTGGTCGGGGGGGGTCATATAGTAGTAGATGTGATGGTCGGGGGGTCCTATAGTGGTAGATGTGATGGTCGGGGGGGGTCCTATAGTGGTAGATGTGATGGTCGGGGGGGGGGGGGTCATATAGTGGTAGATGTGTTGGTCGGGGGGGGTCCTATAGTGGTAGGGTGTGATGGTCGGGGGGGGTCTTATAGTAGTAGATGTGATGGTCGGGGGGGGTCCTATAGTAGTAGATGTGATGGTCGGGGGGGGGTCCTATAGTAGTAGATGTGATGGTCGGGGGGGTCCTATAGTGGTAGATGTGTTGGTCGGGGGGGTCATATAGTAGTAGATGTGATGGTCGGGGGGGTCCTATAGTAGTAGATGTGTTGGTCGGGGGGGTCATATAGTAGTAGATGTGATGATTGGGGGGGTCCTATAGTAGTAGATGTGTTGGTCGGGGGGGGGGGTCCTATAGTAGTAGATGTGTTGGTCGGGGGGGGGGGTCCTATAGTAGTAGATGTGTTGGTCGGGGCGGGGGGTCCTATAGTGGTAGATGTGTTGGTCGGGGGGGTCATATAGTAGTAGATGTGATGGTCGGGGGGGTCCTATAGTAGTAGATGTGTTGGTCGGGGGGGGTCCTATAGTAGTAGATGTGTTGGTCGGGGGGGTCATATAGTAGTAGATGTGATGATTGGGGGGGTCCTATAGTAGTAGATGTGTTGGTCGGGGGGGGGGGTCCTATAGTAGTAGATGTGTTGGTCGGGGGGGGGTCCTATAGTAGTAGATGTGTTGGTCGGGGCGGGGGGTCCTATAGTGGTAGATGTGTTGGTCGGGGGGGGTCATATAGTAGTAGATGTGATGGTCGGGGGGGTCCTATAGTAGTAGATGTGTTGGTCGGGGGGGGTCCTATAGTAGTAGATGTGTTGGTCGGGGGGGTCATATAGTAGTAGATGTGATGATTGGGGGGGTCCTATAGTAGTAGATGTGTTGGTCGGGGGGGGGGGTCCTATAGTAGTAGATGTGATGGTTGGGGGGGGTCCTATAGTAGTAGATGTGTTGGTCGGGGGGGTCATATAGTAGTAGATGTGTTGGTCGGGGGGGTCATATAGTAGTAGATGTGATGGTCGGGGGGGGGGGGGTGTCCTATAGTAGTAGATGTGTTGGTCGGGGGGGTCCTATAGTAGTAGATGTGTTGGTCGGGGGGTCATATAGTAGTAGATGTGTTGGTCGGGGGGGTCATATAGTAGTAGATGTGATGATTGGGGGGGTCATATAGTAGTAGATGTGATGGTCGGGGGGGGGGGTCCTATAGTGGTAGATGTGTTTGGTCGGGGGGGGTCATATAGTAGTAGATGTGATGGTCGGGGGGGGTCCTATAGTAGTAGATGTGTTGGTCGGGGGGGGTCCTATAGTAGTAGATGTGTTGGTCGGGGGGGTCATATAGTAGTAGATGTGATGATTGGGGGGTCCTATAGTAGTAGATGTGATGGTTGGGGGGGTCCTATAGTAGTAGATGTGATGGTCGGGGGGGGGGGTCCTATAGTAGTAGATGTGATGGTTGGGGGGGTCCTATAGTAGTAGATGTGATGGTCGGGGGGGTCCTATAGTAGTAGATGTGATGATTGGGGGGTCCTATAGTAGTAGATGTGATGGTTGGGGGGGTCCTATAGTAGTAGATGTGATGGTTGGGGGGGGTCCTATAGTAGTAGATGTGATGGTCGGGGGGGGGGGTCCTATAGTAGTAGATGTGATGGTCGGGGGGGGGGGGTCCTATAGTAGTAGATGTGTTGGTCGGGGGGGTCATATAGTAGTAGATGTGTTGGTCGGGGGGTCCTATAGTGGTAGATGTGATGGTCGGGGGGGGGGTCATATAGTGGTAGATGTGATGGTCGGGGGGGGGGTCATATAGTGGTAGATGTGTTGGTCGGGGGGGGTCCTATAGTGGTAGGGTGTGATGGTCGAGGGGGGTCTTATAGTAGTAGATGTGATGGTCGGGGGGGGGGTCATATAGTGGTAGATGTGATGGTCGGGGGGGGGTCATATAGTGGTAGATGTGTTGGTCGGGGGGGGTCATATAGTAGTAGATGTGTTGGTCGGGGGGGGTCCTATAGTAGTAGATGTGATGGTCGGGGGGGGGGGGTCCTATAGTAGTAGATGTGTTGGTCGGGAGGGTCATATAGTAGTAGATGTGATGATTGGGGGGGTCCTATAGTAGTAGATGTGTTGGTCGGGGGGGGGTCCTATAGTAGTAGATGTGATGGTCGGGGGGGGGTCCTATAGTAGTAGATGTGATGGTCGGGGGGGGTCCTATAGTAGTAGATGTGATGGTCGGGGGGTCATATAGTAGTAGATGTGTTGGTCGGGGGGGTCATATAGTAGTAGATGTGATGATTGGGGGGGGTCATATAGTAGTAGATGTGTTGGTCGGGGGGGGGGGGGGTCCTATAGTAGTAGATGTGTTGGTCGGGGGGGTCATATAGTAGTAGATGTGTTGGTCGGGGGGTCCTATAGTGGTAGATGTGATGGTCGGGGGGGTCCTATAGTAGTAGATGTGATGGTCGGGGGGGTCCTATAGTAGTAGATGTGATGGTCGGGGGGTCCTATAGTAGTAGATGTGATGGTCGGGGGGTCCTATAGTAGTAGATGTGATGGTCGGGGGGGGTCCTATAGTAGTAGATGTGATGGTCGTGGGGGGGGTCCTATAGTAGTAGATGAGATGGTCGGGGGGGTCCTATAGTAGTAGATGTGTTGGTCGGGGGGGTCATATAGTAGTAGATGTGTTGGTCGGGGGGGTCCTATAGTGGTAGATGTGATGGTCGGGGGGGGGGGGGGGGTCCTATAGTAGTAGATGTGATGGTCGGGGGGGGGGGTCCTATAGTGGTAGATGTGTTGGTCGGGGGGGGTCCTATAGTAGTAGATGTGATGGTTGGGGGGGGGTCCTATAGTGGTAGATGTGATGGTCGGGGGGGGTCCTATAGTAGTAGATGTGATGGTCGGGGGGGGGTCCTATAGTAGTAGATGTGATGGTCGGGGGGGGGTCATATAGTAGTAGATGTGTTGGTCGGGGGGGGTCCTATAGTGGTAGATGTGTTGGTCGGGGGGGTCATATAGTAGTAGATGTGATGATTGGGGGGGGTCCTATAGTAGTAGATGTGTTGGTCGGGGGGGGTCCTATAGTAGTAGATGTGATGGTTGGGGGGGGTCCTATAGTAGTAGATGTGTTGGTCGGGGGGGTCCTATAGTAGTAGATGTGTTGGTCGGGGGGGGGTCCTATAGTAGTAGATATGATGGTTGGGGGGGTCCTATAGTAGTAGATGTGTTGGTCGGGGGGGTCATATAGTAGTAGATGTGTTGGTCGGGGGGGTCATATAGTAGTAGATGTGATGGTCGGGGGGGTCCTATAGTAGTAGATGTGTTGGTGGGGGGGGGGTCCTATAGTAGTAGATGTGTTGGTCGGGGGGGTCATATAGTGGTAGATGTGATGGTCGGGGGGGGGGTCCTATAGTAGTAGATGTGATGGTCGGGGGGGTTGTCCTATAGTAGTAGATGTGATGGTCGGGGGGGGGTCATATAGTAGTAGATGTGATGATTGGGGGGGGTCCTATAGTAGTAGATGTGTTGGTCGGGGGGGTCATATAGTAGTAGATGTGATGATTGGGGGGGTCCTATAGTAGTAGATGTGTTGGTCGGGGGGGGGGTCCTATAGTAGTAGATGTGTTGGTCGGGGGGGGGGGGTCCTATAGTAGTAGATGTGATGGTCGGGGGGGGGGGGGGTCCTATAGTAGTAGATGTGTTGGTCGGGGGGGGGGTCCTATAGTAGTAGATGTGTTGGTCGGGGGGGGGGGGTCCTATAGTAGTAGATGTGATGGTCGGGGGGGGGGGGGGTCCTATAGTAGTAGATGTGATGGTCGGGGGGGTCCTATAGTAGTA
This sequence comes from Rana muscosa, assembly GCA_029206835.1. Lineage (NCBI taxonomy): Eukaryota > Metazoa > Chordata > Amphibia > Anura > Ranidae > Rana > Rana muscosa. Next base: position 350,942,477 of record CM055125.1, on the reverse strand, counting down.
GTAGATGTGATGGTCGGGGGGGTCATATAGTAGTAGATGTGATGGTCGGGGGGGGGTCCTATAGTAGTAGATGTGATGGTCGGGGGGGGTCCTATAGTAGTAGATGTGATGGTCGGGGGGGTCATATAGTAGTAGATGTGATGGTCGGGGGGGGTCCTATAGTAGTAGATGTGATGGTCGGGGGGGGGTCCTATAGTAGTAGATGTGATGGTCGGGGGGGGTCCTATAGTAGTAGATGTGATGGTCGGGGGGGGGTCCTATAGTAGTAGATGTGATGGTCGGGGGGGGGGGGTCCTATAGTAGTAGATGTGATGGTCGGGGGGGGGTCCTATAGTAGTAGATGTGTTGGTCGGGGGGGTCATATAGTAGTAGATGTGTTGGTCGGGGGGGTCATATAGTAGTAGATGTGTTGGTCGGGGGGATCCTATAGTGGTAGATGTGATGGTCGGGGGGGGTCCTATAGTAGTAGATGTGATGGTCGGGGGGGGTCATATAGTAGTAGATGTGATGGTCGGGGGGGTCATATAGTAGTAGATGTGATGGTCGGGGGGGGGGGGTCCTGTAGTAGATGTGATGGGCGGGGGGGGTGTCCTATAGTAGTAGATGTGATGGTCGGGGGGGGGGTTCATACAGTAGTAGATGTGATGGTCGGGGGGGGGGGTCATATAGTAGTAGATGTGTTGGTCGGGGGGTCATATAGTAGTAGATGTGTTGGTCGGGGGGTCATATAGTAGTAGATGTGATGGTCGGGGGGGGGTCCTATAGTAGTAGATGTGATGATTGGGGGGGGTCCTATAGTGGTAGATGTGATGATTGGGGGGGGGGTCCTATAGTGGTAGATGTGATGGTTGGGGGGGTCCTATAGTGGTAGATGTGTTGGTCGGGGGGGGGGTCCTATAGTAGTAGATGTGATGGTCGGGGGGGTCCTATAGTAGTAGATGTGATGATTGGGGGGTCCTATAGTAGTAGATGTGATGATTGGGGGGAGGGTCATATAGTAGTAGATGTGATGGTCGGGGGGGGTCCTATAGTAGTAGATGTGATGGTCGGGGGGGGTCATATAGCAGTAGATGTGTTGGTCGGGGGGGGTCCTATAGTAGTAGATGTGATGGTCGGGGGGGGTCCTATAGTAGTAGATGTGATGGTCGGGGGGGGTCCTATAGTAGTAGATGTGATGGTCGGGGGGGGTCCTATAGTAGTAGATGTGATGGTCGGGGGGGTCCTATAGTGGTAGATGTGATGGTCGGGGGGGTCCTATAGTAGTAGATGTGATGGTCGGGGGGGTCCTATAGTGGTAGATGTGATGGTCGGGGGGGGGGTCCTATAGTGGTAGATGTGATGGTCGGGGGGGGTCCTATAGTGGTAGATGTGATGGTCGGGGGGGGTCATATAGTGGTAGATGTGTTGGTCGGGGGGGGGTCATATAGTAGTAGATGTGATGGTCGGGGGGGGGTCATATAGTAGTAGATGTGATGATTGGGGGGGGTCATATAGTAGTAGATGTGTTGGTCGGGGGGGGTCCTATAGTAGTAGATGTGTTGGTCGGGGGGTCCTATAGTGGTAGATGTGATGGTCGGGGGGGTCCTATAGTAGTAGATGTGATGGTCGGGGGGGTCATATAGTAGTAGATGTGATGATTGGGGGGGTCCTATAGTAGTAGATGTGATGGTCGGGGGGGGGTCCTATAGTAGTAGATGAGATGGTCGGGGGGGGGTCCTATAGTAGTAGATGTGTTGGTCGGGGGGGGTCATATAGTAGTAGATGTGATGATTGGGGGGGTCCTATAGTAGTAGATGTGTTGGTCGGGGGGGTCCTATAGTGGTAGATGTGATGGTCGGGGGGGGGGGGGGGTCCTATAGTAGTAGATGTGATGGTCGGGGGGGGTCCTATAGTGGTAGATGTGTTGGTCGGGGGGGTCCTATAGTAGTAGATGTGATGGTTGGGGGGGGGGGTCCTATAGTGGTAGATGTGATGGTCGGGGGGGGTCCTATAGTAGTAGATGTGATGGTCGGGGGGGGGTCCTATAGTAGTAGGTGTGTTGGTCGGGGGGGGTCCTATAGTAGTAGATGTGATGGTTGGGGGGGGTCCTGTAGTAGTAGATGTGTTGGTCGGGGGGGTCCTATAGTAGTAGATGTGTTGGTCGGGGGGGTCCTATAGTAGTAGATGTGTTGGTCGGGGGGGGTCCTATAGTAGTAGATATGATGGTTGGGGGGGTCCTATAGTAGTAGATGTGTTGGTCGGGGGGGTCATATAGTAGTAGATGTGTTGGTCGGGGGGGTCATATAGTAGTAGATGTGTTGGTCGGGGGGGTCATATAGTAGTAGATGTGATGGTCGGGGGGGGTCCTATAGTAGTAGATGTGTTGGTGGGGGGGGGTCCTATAGTAGTAGATGTGTTGGTCGGGGGGGTCATATAGTGGTAGATGTGATGGTCGGGGGGGGGGGTCCTATAGTAGTAGATGTGATGGTCGGGGGGGTTGTCCTATAGTAGTAGATGTGATGGTCGGGGGGGGGGTCCTATAGTAGTAGATGTGTTGGTCGGGGGGGTCCTATAGTAGTAGATGTGATGGTCGGGGGGGGGGGTCCTATAGTAGTAGATGTGTTGGTCGGGGGGGGGGGTCCTATAGTAGTAGATGTGATGGTCGGGGGGGGGGTCCTATAGTAGTAGATGTGATGGTCGGGGGGTCCTATAGTAGTAGTAGATGTGATGGTCGGGGGGGTCATATAGTAGTAGATGTGATGGTCGGGGGGGGGGTCCTATAGTAGTAGATGTGATGGTCGGGGGGGGTCCTATAGTAGTAGATGTGATGGTCGGGGGGGTCATATAGTAGTAGATGTGATGGTCGGGGGGGGGTCCTATAGTAGTAGATGTGATGGTCGGGGGGGGGGTCCTATAGTAGTAGATGTGATGGTCGGGGGGGGTCCTATAGTAGTAGATGTGATGGTCGGGGGGGGTCCTATAGTAGTAGATGTGATGGTCGGGGGGGGGTCCTATAGTAGTAGATGTGTTGGTCGGGGGGGTCATATAGTAGTAGATGTGTTGGTCGGGGGGGTCATATAGTAGTAGATGTGTTGGTCGGGGGGGTCCTATAGTGGTAGATGTGATGGTCGGGGGGGGGTCCTATAGTAGTAGATGTGATGGTCGGGGGGGGTCATATAGTAGTAGATGTGATGGTCGGGGGGGTCATATAGTAGTAGATGTGATGGTCGGGGGGGGGTCCTATAGTGGTAGATGTGTTGGTCGGGGGGGTCCTATAGTAGTAGATGTGATGGTTGGGGGGGGTCCTATAGTGGTAGATGTGATGGTCGGGGGGGGGGTCCTATAGTAGTAGATGTGATGGTCGGGGGGGTCCTATAGTAGTAGATGTGATGGGCGGGGGGGGTGTCCTATAGTAGTAGATGTGATGGTCGGGGGGGGGGTTCATACAGTAGTAGATGTGATGGTCGGGGGGGGGGGGGTCATATCGTAGTAGATGTGATGGTCGGGGGGGTCATATAGTAGTAGATGTGATGGTCGGGGGGGGGTCCTATAGTAGTAGATGTGATGGTCGGGGGGGTCCTATAGTAGTAGATGTGATGGTCGGGGGGGGGGGGTCATATAGTAGTAGATGTGATGGTCGGGGGGGTCCTATAGTAGTAGATGTGATGGTCGGGGGGGGGTCCTATAGTGGTAGATGTGATGGTCGGGGGGGGTCCTATAGTGGTAGATGTGATGATTGGGGGGTCCTATAGTAGTAGATGTGTTGGTCGGGGGGTCATATAGTAGTAGATGTGATGGTCGGGGGGGGTCCTATAGTAGTAGATGTGATGATTGGGGGGGGGTCCTATAGTGGTAGATGTGATGATTGGGGGGTCCTATAGTAGTAGATGTGATGATTGGGGGGGGTCCTATAGTAGTAGATGTGTTGGTCGGGGGGGGGTCCTATAGTAGTAGATGTGATGGTCGGGGGGGTCCTATAGTAGTAGTAGATGTGATGGTCGGGGGGGTCATATAGTAGTAGATGTGATGGTCGGGGGGGGGGGTCCTATAGTAGTAGATGTGATGGTCGGGGGGGTCCTATAGTAGTAGATGTGATGGTCGGGGGGGGGGTCCTATAGTAGTAGATGTGATGGTCGGGGGGTTCCTATAGTAGTAGATGTGATGGTCGGGGGGGGGGGGGTCCTATAGTAGTAGATGTGTTGGTCGGGGGGGTCATATAGTAGTAGATGTGTTGGTCGGGGGGGTCCTATAGTGGTAGATGTGATGGTCGGGGGGGGTCCTATAGTAGTAGATGTGATGGTCGGGGGGGGTCATATAGTAGTAGATGTGATGGTCGGGGGGGTCATATAGTAGTAGATGTGATGGTCGGGGGGGGGGGGGTCCTATAGTGGTAGATGTGTTGGTCGGGGGGGTCCTATAGTGGTAGATGTGATGGTCGGGGGGGGGGTCCTATAGTAGTAGATGTGATGGTCGGGGGGGTCCTATAGTGGTAGATGTGATGGTCGGGGGGGGGGGTCCTATAGTAGTAGATGTGATGGTCGGGGGGGGGGGTTCATACAGTAGTAGATGTGATGGTCGGGGGGGGGTCATATAGTAGTAGATGTAATGGTCGGGGGGGTCATATAGTAGTAGATGTGATGGTCGGGGGGGGTCCTATAGTAGTAGATGTGATGGTCGGGGGGGGTCCTATAGTAGTAGATGTGATGGTCGGGGGGGGTCCTATAGTAGTAGATGTGATGGTCGGGGGGGGGGTCCTATAGTGGTAGATGTGTTGGTCGGGGGGGGGGGTCCTATAGTAGTAGATGTGATGGTCGGGGGGGTCCTATAGTGGTAGATGTGATGGTCGGGGGGGGGGGGTCCTATAGTAGTAGATGTGATGATTGGGGGGTCCTATAGTAGTAGATGTGATGGTCGGGGGGGTCATATAGTAGTAGATGTGATGATTGGGGGGTCCTATAGTAGTAGATGTGATGATTGGGGGGAGGGTCATATAGTAGTAGATGTGATGGTCGGGGGGGGTCCTATAGTAGTAGATGTGATGGTCGGGGGGGGGTCATATAGCAGTAGATGTGTTGGTCGGGGGGGGTCCTATAGTAGTAGATGTGATGGTCGGGGGGGGGTCCTATAGTAGTAGATGTGATGGTCGGGGGGGTCATATAGTAGTAGATGTGATGGTCGGGGGGGTCCTATAGTGGTAGATGTGATGGTCGGGGGGGGTCCTATAGTAGTAGATGTGATGGTCGGGGGGGGGGTCCTATAGTGGTAGATGTGATGGTCGGGGGGGGTCATATAGTGGTAGATGTGTTGGTCGGGGGGGGGGTCCTATAGTGGTAGATGTGATGGTCGGGGGGGGGTCCTATAGTGGTAGATGTGATGGTCGGGGGGGGGTCCTATAGTGGTAGATGTGATGGTCGGGGGGGGGGGTCATATAGTGGTAGATGTGTTGGTCGGGGGGGGTCCTATAGTGGTAGGGTGTGATGGTCGGGGGGGGGTCTTGGTCGGGGGGGGGGTCATATAGTAGTAGATGTGATGGTCGGGGGGGGTCATATAGTAGTAGATGTGATGGTCGGGGGGGGGGGTCCTATAGTGGTAGATGTGATGGTCGGGGGGGGGGGGGGTCCTATAGTAGTAGATGTGATGATTGGGGGGTCCTATAGTAGTAGATGTGATGGTCGGGGGGGTCATATAGTAGTAGATGTGATGATTGGGGGGAGGGTCATATAGTAGTAGATGTGATGGTCGGGGGGGTCCTATAGTAGTAGATGTGATGGTCGGGGGGGGGTCATATAGTAGTAGATGTGATGGTCGGGGGGGGGGGGTCATATAGTGGTAGATGTGTTGGTCGGGGGGGGGTCCTATAGTGGTAGGGTGTGATGGTCGGGGGGGTCCTATAGTAGTAGATGTGATGATTGGGGGGCCCTATAGTAGTAGATGTGATGATTGGGGGGAGGGTCATATAGTAGTAGATGTGATGGTCGGGGGGGTCCTATAGTAGTAGATGTGATGGTCGGGGGGGGGGGTCATATAGCAGTAGATGTGTTGGTCGGGGGGGTCCTATAGTAGTAGATGTGATTGTCGGGGGGGGTCCTATAGTAGTAGATGTGATGGTCGGGGGGGTCATATAGTAGTAGATGTGATGGTCGGGGGGGTCATATAGTGGTAGATGTGTTGGTCGGGGGGGGGGGTCCTATAGTGGTAGATGTGATGGTCGGGGGGGGTCCTATAGTGGTAGATGTGATTGTCGGGGGGGTCGTATAGTGGTAGATGTGATTGTCGGGGGGGGTCCTATAGTGGTAGATGTGATGGTCGGGGGGGGGGGGGGGTCATATAGTGGTAGATGTGTTGGTCGGGGGGGGTCCTATAGTGGTAGGGTGTGATGGTCGGGGGGGGTCTTATAGTAGTAGATGTGATGGTCGGGGGGGGGGGTCATATAGTGGTAGATGTGTTGGTCGGGGGGGGTCCTATAGTGGTAGGGTGTGATGGTCGGGGGGGTCTTATAGTAGTAGATGTGATGGTCGGGGGGGGGTCATATAGTGGTAGATGTGTTGGTCGGGGGGGGTCCTATAGTGGTAGGGTGTGATGGTCGGGGGGGTCTTATAGTAGTAGATGTGATGGTCGGGGGGGGGGGGTCATATAGTAGTAGATGTGATGGTCGGGGGGGGGGTCATATAGTAGTAGATGTGTTGGTCGGGGGGGGTCCTATAGTAGTAGATGTGTTGGTCGGGGGGGGGGTCCTATAGTGGTAGGGTGTGATGGTCGGGGGGGTCTTATAGTAGTAGATGTGATGGTCGGGGGGGGGGGTCATATAGTAGTAGATGTGATGGTCGGGGGGGGTCATATAGTAGTAGATGTGATGGTCGGGGGGGTCCTATAGTAGTAGATGTGATGGTCGGGGGGGGTCATATAGTAGTAGATGTGATGGTCGGGGGGGTCATATAGTAGTAGATGTGATGGTCGGGGGGGGGGGGGTCCTATAGTGGTAGATGTGTTGGTCGGGGGGGTCCTATAGTAGTAGATGTGATGGTTGGGGGGGTCCTATAGTGGTAGATGTGATGGTCGGGGGGGGTCCTATAGTAGTAGATGTGATGGTCGGGGGGGTCCTATAGTAGTAGATGTGATGGGCGGGGGGGGTGTCCTATAGTAGTAGATGTGATGGTCGGGGGGGGGGTTCATACAGTAGTAGATGTGATGGGGGGGGGGGGTCATATAGTAGTAGATGTGATGGTCGGGGGGGTCATATAGTAGTAGATGTGATGGTCGGGGGGGTCCTATAGTAGTAGATGTGATGGTCGGGGGGGGTCCTATAGTAGTAGATGTGATGGTCGGGGGGTGGGGTCCTATAGTGGTAGATGTGTTGGTCGGGGGGGGGGTCATATAGCAGTAGATGTGATGGTCGGGGGGGTCCTATAGTGGTAGATGTGATGGTCGGGGGGGGGTCCTATAGTAGTAGATGTGATGATTGGGGGGTCCTATAGTAGTAGATGTGATGGTCGGGGGTTCATATAGTAGATGTGATGATTGGGGGGTCCTATAGTAGTAGATGTGATGATTGGGGGGAGGGTCATATAGTAGTAGATGTGATGGTCGGGGGGGGTCCTATAGTAGTAGATGTGATGGTCGGGGGGGGGGTCATATAGCAGTAGATGTGTTGGTCGGGGGGGGTCCTATAGTAGTAGATGTGATGGTCGGGGGGGGTCCTATAGTAGTAGATGTGATGGTCGGGGGGGTCATATAGTAGTAGATGTGATGGTCGGGGGGGGGTCCTATAGTAGTAGATGTGATGGTCGGGGGGGTCCTATAGTGGTAGATGTGATGGTCGGGGGGGGGTCCTATAGTGGTAGATGTGATGGTCGGGGGGGGGTCCTATAGTAGTAGATGTGATGGTCGGGGGGGTCCTATAGTAGTAGATGTGATGGTCGGGGGGGGTCCTATAGTAGTAGATGTGATGGTCGGGGGGGGGTCCTATAGTAGTAGATGTGATGGTCGGGGGGGGGTCCTATAGTGGTAGATGTGTTGGTCGGGGGGGGGTCCTATAGTAGTAGATGTGATGGTCGGGGGGGTCCTATAGTGGTAGATGTGATGGTCGGGGGGGGGGGGGTCCTATAGTAGTAGATGTGATGATTGGGGGGTCCTATAGTAGTAGATGTGATGATTGGGGGGAGGGTCATATAGTAGTAGATGTGATGGTCGGGGGGGTCCTATAGTAGTAGATGTGATGGTCGGGGGGGGTCATATAGCAGTAGATGTGTTGGTCGGGGGGGGTCCTATAGTAGTAGATGTGATGGTCGGGGGGGTCCTATAGTAGTAGATGTGATGGTCGGGGGGGTCATATAGTAGTAGATGTGATGGTCGGGGGGGGTCCTATAGTAGTAGATGTGATGGTCGGGGGGGTCCTATAGTGGTAGATGTGATGGTCGGGGGGGGGTCCTATAGTGGTAGATGTGATGGTCGGGGGGGGGTCCTATAGTGGTAGATGTGATGGTCGGGGGGGGTCCTATAGTGGTAGATGTGATGGTCGGGGGGGGGGTCATATAGTGGTAGATGTGTTGGTCGGGGGGGGGTCCTATAGTGGTAGGGTGTGATGGTCGGGGGGGGGTCTTATAGTAGTAGATGTGATGGTCGGGGGGGGGGTCATATAGTAGTAGATGTGATGGTCGGGGGGGGGGTCATATAGTAGTAGATGTGATGGTCGGGGGGGGGTCATATAGTAGTAGATGTGATGGTCGGGGGGGTCCTATAGTAGTAGATGTGATGATTGGGGGGTCCTATAGTAGTAGATGTGATGATTGGGGGGAGGGTCATATAGTAGTAGATGTGATGGTCGGGTGGGTCCTATAGTAGTAGATGTGATGGTCGGGGGGGGGGGTCATATAGCAGTAGATGTGTTGGTCGGGGGGGGTCCTATAGTAGTAGATGTGATGGTCGGGGGGGGTCCTATAGTAGTAGATGTGATGGTCGGGGGGGTCATATAGTAGTAGATGTGATGGTCGGGGGGGTCCTATAGTGGTAGATGTGATGGTCGGGGGGGGGTCCTATAGTAGTAGATGTGATGGTCGGGGGGGTCCTATAGTGGTAGATGTGATGGTCGGGGGGGGGTCATATAGTGGTAGATGTGTTGGTCGGGGGGGGTCCTATAGTGGTAGATGTGATGGTCGGGGGGGTCCTATAGTGGTAGATGTGATGGTCGGGGGGGGGGTCATATAGTGGTAGATGTGTTGGTCGGGGGGGGTCCTATAGTGGTAGTTGTGATGGTCGGGGGGGTCCTATAGTAGTAGATGTGATGGTTGGGGGGGTCCTATAGTGGTAGATGTGATGGTCGGGGGGGGGGTCCTATAGTGGTAGATGTGATGGTCGGGGGGGGGGTCATATAGTGGTAGGGTGTGATGGTCGGGGGGGGGTCTTATAGTAGTAGATGTGATGGTCGGGGGGGGGGTCATATAGTGGTAGATGTGTTGGTCGGGGGGGGGGTCATATAGTAGTAGATGTGATGGTCGGGGGGGTCCTATAGTGGTAGATGTGATGGTCGGGGGGGGGTCATATAGTGGTAGATGTGTTGGTCGGGGGGGGTCCTATAGTGGTAGGGTGTGATGGTCGGGGGGGGGTCTTATAGTAGTAGATGTGATGGTCGGGGGGGGGGTCCTATAGTAGTAGATGTGTTGGTCGGGGGGGGTCCTATAGTAGTAGATGTGTTGGTCGGGGGGGGTCCTATAGTAGTAGATGTGTTGGCCGGGGGGGGGGGTCCTATAGTGGTAGGGTGTGATGGTCGGGGGGGGGTCTTATAGTAGTAGATGTGATGGTCGGGGGGGGGGTCATATAGTAGTAGATGTGTTGGTCGGGGGGGGGGGTCATATAGTAGTAGATGTGATGGTCGGGGGGGTCCTATAGTAGTAGATGTGTTGGTCGGGGGGGTCCTATAGTAGTAGATGTGTTGGTCGGGGGGGGTCCTATAGTAGTAGATGTGTTGGTCGGGGGGGGGGGTCCTATAGTGGTAGGGTGTGATGGTCGGGGGGGGGTCATATAGTAGTAGATGTGATGGTCGGGGGGGGGGTCCTATAGTAGTAGATGTGTTGGTCGGGGGGGGTCCTATAGTAGTATATGTGTTGGTCGGGGGGGGTCCTATAGTAGTAGATGTGTTGGTCGGGGGGGGGTCCTATAGTGGTAGGGTGTGATGGTCGGGGGGGGTCTTATAGTAGTAGATGTGATGGTCGGGGGGGGGTCATATAGTAGTAGATGTGTTGGTCGGGGGGGGGTCCTATAGTGGTAGGGTGTGATGGTCGGGGGGGGTCTTATAGTAGTAGATGTGATGGTCGGGGGGGGGTCATATAGTAGTAGATGTGTTGGTCGGGGGGGGGTCATATAGTAGTAGATGTGATGGTCGGGGGGGGTCATATAGTAGTAGATGTGTTGGTCGGGGGGGTCATATAGTAGTAGATGTGTTGGTCGGGGGGGGGTCATATAGTAGTAGATGTGATGATTGGGGGGTCCTATAGTAGTAGATGTGATGGTCGGGGGGGTCACATACTTTTGCCCATAGGGTGGGTCCCCTGTGTAATGGTCTATAGTCATACTTTGGATGGATCCCAATGTATATCAGTACAGAGGAGAGATACATGGGTTGAAGTCTCTCCTCCAATAATAAGGAAGGGATGGGGACGGCGCACAGACAGAAGTATATTTAGTCCTCGGTGGAGACACCAAATTCCGGCGGACCGGGAACAGGTGTGACCATAAAGTGGGGACCTTATTCAGGGACCGCCAGCTGTTCATACAGAACTCTTTCCAATGGTGTCTGCCGATCCTCTGCTGACAGTGCGGTCCGCTATCTATAGAGAACAGACAGAAGACGGCTGCAGGATTGGAAGGATTTTATATTGGTTTAGTGAAAGAGTAGAGAATGTATGCCCAGAGGAGAGATACATTGTATATCAGTACAGAGGAGAGATACATTGTATATCAGTACAGAGGAGAGATACATTGTATATCAGTACAGAGGAGAGATACATTGTATATCAGTACAGAGGAGAGATACATTGTATATCAGTACAGAGGAGGGAGAGATACATTGTATATCAGTACAGAGGAGAGATACATTGTATATCAGTACAGAGGAGAGATACATTGTATATCAGTACAGAGGAGAGATACATTGTATATCAGTACAGAGGAGAGATACATTGTATATCAGTACAGAGGAGAGATACATTGTATATCAGTACAGAGGAGAGATACATTGTATATCAGTACAGAGGAGAGATACATTGTATATCAGTACAGAGGAGAGATACATTGTATATCAGTACAGAGGAGAGATACATTGTATATCAGTACAGAGGAGAGATACATTGTATATCAGTACAGAGGAGAGATACATTGTATATCAGTACAGAGGAGGGAGAGATACATTGTATATCAGTACAGAGGAGAGATACATTGTATATCAGTACAGAGGAGAGATACATTGTATATCAGTACAGAGGAGAGATACATTGTATATCAGTACAGAGGAGGGATACATTGTATATCAGTACAGAGGAGAGATACATTGTATATCAGTACAGAGGAGAGATACATTGTATATCAGTACAGAGGAGAGATACATTGTATATCAGTACAGAGGAGAGATACATTGTATATCAGTACAGAGGAGAGATACATTGTATATCAGTACAGAGGAGAGATACATTGTATATCAGTACAGAGGAGAGATACATTGTATATCAGTACAGAGGAGAGATACATTGTATATCAGTACAGAGGAGAGATACATTGTATATCAGTACAGAGGAGAGATACATTGTATATCAGTACAGAGGAGAGATACATTGTATATCAGTACAGAGGAGAGATACATTGTATATCAGTACAGAGGAGAGATACATTGTATATCAGTACAGAGGAGAGATACATTGTATATCAGTACAGAGGAGAGATACATTGTATATCAGTACAGAGGAGAGATACATTGTATATCAGTACAGAGGAGAGATACATTGTATATCAGTACAGAGGAGAGATACATTGTATATCAGTACAGAGGAGAGATACATTGTATATCAGTACAGAGGAGAGATACATTGTATATCAGTACAGAGGAGAGATACATTGTATATCAGTACAGAGGAGAGATACATTGTATATCAGTACAGAGGAGAGATACATTGTATATCAGTACAGAGGAGAGATACATTGTATATCAGTACAGAGGAGAGATACATTGTATATCAGTACAGAGGAGAGATACATTGTATATCAGTACAGAGGAGAGATACATTGTATATCAGTACAGAGGAGAGATACATTGTATATCAGTACAGAGGAGAGATACATTGTATATCAGTACAGAGGAGAGATACATTGTATATCAGTACAGAGGAGAGATACATTGTATATCAGTACAGAGGAGAGATACATTGTATATCAGTACAGAGGAGAGATACATTGTATATCAGTACAGAGGAGGGAGAGATACATTGTATATCAGTACAGAGGAGAGATACATTGTATATCAGTACAGAGGAGGGAGAGATACATTGTATATCAGTACAGAGGAGAGATACATTGTATATCAGTACAGAGGAGAGATACATTGTATATCAGTACAGAGGAGAGATACATTGTATATCAGTACAGAGGAGAGATACATTGTATATCAGTACAGAGGAGAGATACATTGTATATCAGTACAGAGGAGAGATACATTGTATATCAGTACAGAGGAGAGATACATTGTATATCAGTACAGAGGAGAGATACATTGTATATCAGTACAGAGGAGAGATACATTGTATATCAGTACAGAGGAGAGATACATTGTATATCAGTACAGAGGAGAGATACATTGTATATCAGTACAGAGGAGAGATACATTGTATATCAGTACAGAGGAGGGAGAGATACATTGTATATCAGTACAGAGGAGGGAGAGATACATTGTATATCAGTACAGAGGAGAGATACATTGTATATCAGTACAGAGGAGAGATACATTGTATATCAGTACAGAGGAGAGATACATTGTATATCAGTACAGAGGAGAGATACATTGTATATCAGTACAGAGGAGGGAGAGATACATTGTATATCAGTACAGAGGAGAGATACATTGTATATCAGTACAGAGGAGAGGTACATTGTATATCAGTACAGAGGAGAGATACATTGTATATCAGTACAGAGGAGAGGTACATTGTATATCAGTACAGAGGAGAGATACATTGTATATCAGTACAGAGGAGAGATACATTGTATATCAGTACAGAGGAGAGATACATTGTATATCAGTACAGAGGAGAGATACATTGTATATCAGTACAGAGGAGAGATACATTGTATATCAGTACAGAGGAGAGATACATTGTATATCAGTACAGAGGAGAGATACATTGTATATCAGTACAGAGGAGAGATACATTGTATATCAGTACAGAGGAGAGATACGTTGTATAAACTACAATGTAATCATACAAATATATACATTACTGTGCAAAAGTCCTAGGCAGGTGTGATGCTGTGAATGAAGAAGCTTCCAGACATCGAAGTGTTAATAGTATTTTTTTTATCAATGAAGAAAATAGAAAGTAAATGAAGAGAAACACCCCCCCCCCTTTTGACTTCTTCTACATAGACTTGCACACAGTTGGTGAAGGAACTCAGCAGGTAGGTGGTTCCATGGCAGGTAGGTGGTTCCGTGACAGGAAGGTGGTTCCGTGACAGGAAGGTGGTTCCGTGGCAGGAAGGTGGTTCCGTGGCAGGAAGGTGGTTCCGTGGCAGGTAGGTGGTTCCATGGTAGGTGGTTCCATGGTAGGTAGGTGGTTCTATGGCAGGTAGGTTGTTCTATGGTAGGTGGTTCCGTGGCAGGTAGGTGGTTCTATGGTAGGTAGGTTGTTCTATGGTAGGTGGTTCCATGGCAGGAAGGTGGTTCCATGGTAGGTAGTTCGGTGGCAGGTAGGTGGTTCTATGGCAGGTAGGTGGTTCTATGGCAGGTAGGTTGTTCTATGGTAGGTGGTTCCGTGGCAGGAAGGTGGTTCTATGGCAGGTAGGTTGTTCTATGGTAGGTGGTTCCATGGCAGGTAGGTTGTTCTATGGTAGGTGGTTCCATGGTAGGTAGTTCGGTGTCAGGAAGGTGGTTCTATGGTAGGTGGTTCCGTGGCAGGAAGGTGGTTCCATGGCAGGAAGGTGGTTCCATGGCAGGAAGGTGGTTCCATGGCAGGTAGGTGGTTCTATGGCAGGTAGGTGGTTCTATGGCAGGTAGGTGGTTCCATGGCAGGTAGGTTGTTCTATGGTAGGTGGTTCCATGGCAGGTAGGTGGTTCTATGGCAGGTAGGTGGTTCTATGTACATCTTGAAGGACTAAGCACGGATCTTCAGCTGCCTCCAATCCTTCACCCCAGACTCCATGATGGGGAGATCAGGGCTCTGTGGGGGCCAAACCATCACTTCCAGGACTCCTCTTTCTTCTTTACACTGAAGATGGTTCTTAATGGCTGGATGTTTAGGGGGGTGGGGGTTGTCCTGCAGCAGAATAAATTGGGGGGTGGGGGTGGGGGTGGGGCATGGCATGATGGATAAGTATCTGCCAGGATTTCTCAGAATATATTTCTGAAAAGCATTCTTACTTCCCACCTGCCTAGAACTTTTGCACAGTGCTGTGTATATACATTAGTACACGAGGCCCGCTGTGTATACAATTTTCAGAAAGAAGCCCCCCCCCCCCCATGTAGACGATGCGCAGTGATTGGAGGGCTCAGGTCTGTTTAGGTTGGAAGAGATTTTAGTAAATAACGTCCTAATCCCATAGAGACGGTAATAATAGACTGCACGCCGCCGTGGCACCCCCTCTGCCCGCCGCTCCATTGTGATGTCATCGGGGACTTTCCCCATTACTCGGTCATTATTTACAGGAAGACTTGTAATTGCAGAGAAAGGGGGTTCTGCAAAGTATTGAGTATACAGAGATCGCAATATTTTTGGTCCCCAAACCAAAATTCCAAAAAGAGGGTGGGGGGGGGGCAATTGGACTATCTGGTGACAGACTGGGGGGTAAAATATCAGGTATAGAGACAAATCATTAGGAAAATAACTGGAATACCTTTTTAAAAACAACAATATTCATATACAATTAAAAACGTGGTGGCAGACCATACAGATGACCGGTATAAGAGTCCCCCGAAGGGGAGGATCACAATGGGACGCGGGTCGCAAAGGGCATCGCGACTTGTTTCGCCCTTTATTACTGCTTCGTCAGGAGAATGTCTCAGTCCACCATGGCTTTCCATATTGAAGTGTTACCATCTTTTACAGATATAGAAATTCCTTTATTGGCATTCTTGCCATCTATAGTCCTTTCTGTGTAGGGGAACAACTCCGATACGTGGCTACGCCGAAACGGCAGCGTCTCTGGCAACGCGCGGGCCTCCTGAGATGCTTTAACGGCATATCCACTTGCCGACCGCCGCACACACATATACGTCGACACAATGGCACGGGCAGGCAAATGGGGCGTACCTGTACGTCCCTTTAAATTTGCCTCCCAACGGGCGCTCCGCGTGCCTTGTGAGTGCGCTCGCGTGTCCCGGGAACGCGATGTTCCCGCGCGGCCCGCGACTGCGGTCAGCAAAGGCAGAAAAGAGGGTTCCCCATTTCCTTTTGTGTTCAAAGCCTCGTTCTGAGGCCGCCTTCGGTAGCCGGCGTTTTCATCTGTTGAGCAGGACACTTACATGGCCTAAGACTCGGGAGCGTCATCCTGACATTACATATTCCATGCCTGGAACTTCCACACAAATGTCAGATGATTAAAGTTTATATGTTGCAAAACGACTGCACCCAGAGGCGCCCTCTCTCCTTGTGTTTTCATTCCCCTGTTCTGCCTAGTGACATGTCACTGATCGAATGTTCCCTGTGATCAGTGACGTGTTACTGATAGCTCCTCCCCCTAAGAGTTAGAATCACTCCCTAGGACACACTTAACCCCTTCAGTGCCACCTAGTGTTTAACCCCTTCACTGCCAGTGTCATTTTCACACGGTCAGACTTTTGCCCGGCCAATATCACATCGGAATTCCATCGGAGTAAAAGAGAACATGTTCTCTATCTAAACTACGACGGAATTCATCGAAATTTCCGATGTAAAAAGTCCGATAGGGCATACACATGGTCGGAATATCCGATGGGGAAAAAGTCAGTTGGACTTTTTCCATCAGATATTCTGACCATGTGTATGCCCCATCAGACTTTTTCCATCAGATATTCTGACCATGTGTATGCCCCATCAGGCTTTTTTCATCGGATATTCCGACCATGTGTATGCCCCATCGGACTTTTTCCATCAGATATTCCGACCATGGGTATGCCCCATCAGACTTTTTTCATCAGATATTCTGACCATGTGTATGCCCCATCAGGCTTTTTTCATCGGATATTCCGACCATGTGTATGCCCCATCGGACTTTTTCCATCAGATATTCTGACCATGTGTATGCCCCATCAGACTTTTTTCATCAGATATTCTGACCATGTGTATGCCCCATCAGGCTTTTTTCATCGGATATTCCGACCATGTGTATGCCCCATCGGACTTTTTCCATCAGATATTCTGACCATGTGTATGCCCCATCAGACTTTTTCCATCAGATATTCCGACCATGTGTATGCCCCATCAGACTTTTTCCATCAGATATTCTGACCAGATGTATGCCCCATCGGACTTTTTCCATCAGATATTCTGACCATGTGTATGCCCCATCGGACTTTTTCCATCAGATATTCTGACCATGTGTATGCCCCATCGGACTTTTTCCATCAGATATTCTGACCAGATGTATGCCCCATCGGACTTTTTCCATCAGATATTCTGACCCGATGTATGCCCCATCGGACTTTTTCCATCGGATATTCTGACCATGTGTATGCCCCATCGGACTTTTTCCATCAGATATTCTGACCAGATGTATGCCCCATCGGACTTTTTCCATCAGATATTCTGACCCGATGTATGCCCCATCGGACTTTTTCCATCGGATATTCTGACCATGTGTATGCCCCATCGGACTTTTTCCATCAGATATTCTGACCAGATGTATGCCCCATCGGACTTTTTCCATCAGATATTCTGACCCGATGTATGCCCCATCGGACTTTTTCCATCGGATATTCTGACCCGATGTATGCCCCATCGGACTTTTTCCATCGGATATTCTGACCCGATGTATGCCCCATCGGACTTTTTCCATCGGATATTCTGACCCGATGTATGCCCCATCGGACTTTTTCCATCGGATATTCTGACCATGTGTATGCCCCATCAGACTTTTTCCATCAGATATTCCGACCATGTGTATGCCCCATCAGGCTTTTTTCATCGGATATTCCGACCATGTGTATGCCCCATCGGACTTTTTCCATCAGATATTCCGACCATGGGTATGCCCCATCAGACTTTTTTCATCAGATATTCTGACCATGTGTATGCCCCATCAGGCTTTTTTCATCGGATATTCCGACCATGTGTATGCCCCATCGGACTTTTTCCATCGGATATTCTGACCATGTGTATGCCCCATCGGACTTTTTCCATCAGATATTCTGACCAGATGTATGCCCCATCGGACTTTTTCCATCAGATATTCTGACCCGATGTATGCCCCATCGGACTTTTTCCATCGGATATTCTGACCATGTGTATGCCCCATCGGACTTTTTCCATCAGATATTCTGACCAGATGTATGCCCCATCGGACTTTTTCCATCAGATATTCTGACCCGATGTATGCCCCATCGGACTTTTTCCATCGGATATTCTGACCCGATGTATGCCCCATCGGACTTTTTCCATCGGATATTCTGACCCGATGTATGCCCCATCGGACTTTTTCCATCGGATATTCTGACCCGATGTATGCCCCATCGGACTTTTTCCATCGGATATTCTGACCATGTGTATGCCCCATCAGACTTTTTCCATCAGATATTCCGACCATGTGTATGCCCCATCAGACTTTTTCCATCAGATATTCCGACCATGTGTATGCCCCATCAGACTTTTTCCATCAGATATTCCGACCATGTGTATGCCCCATCAGACTTTTTCCATCAGATATTCCGACCATGTGTATGCCCCATCAGACTTTTTCCATCAGATATTCCCACCATGTGTATGCCCCATCAGACTTTTTCCATCAGATATTCCGACCATGTGTATGCCCCATCAGACTTTTTTCCATCAGATATTCTGACCAGATGTATGCCCCATCGGACTTTTTCCATCAGATATTCTGACCATGATGCATTCTGTCGGAGTTTAGATAGAGAACATGTTCTCTTTTACTCCGATGGAATTCCGATGTGATTTTGGCCGGGCAAAAGTCAGACCGTATGAAAATGGCAGTGAAGGGGTTAACCACTAGATGGAGCTGAAGGGGTTAAGTGTGTCCTAGGGAGTGATTCGAACTTTTTCTAAATTCCAATTGTGTGTACAAGGTATTATACAACATAGCTCTAAGTGGTAGGTAGTTGAAAAGCCCAACGCGTTTCAAAAAAGTGCATAGAAATTCTTCATTAGGGACAAAAACCACTTCTGCAAATACAGAGTACGATATCAATGCATGAGATGCAAACATTGGATCGCATTCAAAACATTATTTGGCCTATAAACAAGACCTGTTTTAGAAAAGACTTGCATGTTAATTTTAGAAAGGATAGCTCCTCCTCCATCCCGGGCGACCCTCCGAGATCAGTATAGGCCCCTCCACCGCATTAAGGGGCCCAAGAGTAAAAAACTCAACAAGGACGTCAAACCCGAGAGGCTCCACCATATTGAGTCCCGACCCCAAGAAAGAGGGGGAGGGGAAAAAAAGAGACCTACAAAGAAAGAAAATGAAAAAAAAAATGGCTTGAGTCCAATATCCAGTCATCAGACTGCCAAACATGTCCAAAAAGGGTCTAAGCGTCTAAAGCAGAGGTTCTCAACATTCTAGCGCCGTGACCCCTTGATAAAATTTCCCAAGTTGTGGGGACCCCTAACAGTAAAATTATTTGCGTGGCAAGACAAGTACCGTAATTTGGGCCCCTAACCCACAGACATTTAGCGCTCCCCGAGTCACTTCATATCGTAAAGTGTTAAAACCAGGGCTTTTTTCCAGCGGGAACGCAGGGGAACTCAGTTCCGGCACTTCCAGCACTAGGGGTCTATTGTTGTTGAGGAGGTCTATTGTTGCTAGGGATGGGTCTTATACTGCTGGGGTCAGTTGTTGGGAGAGATCTACTGTTGAGGGAGGGGGTCTATTGTCGCTGACTGCCGTAAAGTCTATTGATGCTGGCTGTGAGAGATGTGGTGTTGATGCCAGGAGTCTACTGTTGCTTGGGGGGAATTTTGTTGCGGGTGGTCCATTGTTGCCAGGGGGAATCTATTGTTTCTGGGGGGGGGGACTCTATTGTTACTGGCTGCAGGGGATCTATTTTAGTGCTTTTCTTGTTATTACCAAATTCCATACCAATTCCATACAAATTACAGTACTGGGAGGTGGTAGGTAAGGGGTGAAACCAAGGAATGGTGCTCGTAGGTGAGTAGGGGGGCGGAGAAAAGAGGTGACTCAAAAAGGGGGAGTTCCTGCACCTATTCTCTAAGAGAAAAAGCCCTGGTTAAAACCCCTTGGGGTACATTTTAGGATGTACCACTTTTTCTTTTTGTTCTCCTTTCTTTCCCTCGTTTCTCTCTATCCTAATTTCTTTTTTTTTTCCCCCTCCATCCCTCTCTCTAGTCTTTCTTGTTATTTGTCTTTCTCTCCATTTTTCTTGGTTCCTCCCCCTTTTCCTCTCCCTCCTATGTATTCTCTATTTTTATTCCTTCTCTTACTTCTTGGTGGGGGGGGGGGGGGGGCACAGGAACAGCCCTGCTGGGGGGCCACAGGCTCCAAGGACAGCCCTGCTGGGGGGGGCCACAGGCTCCAAGGACAGCCCTGCTGGGGGGGGCCACAGGCTCCAAGGACAGCCCTGCTGGGGGGGGGGCACAGGCTCCAAGGACAGCCCTGCTGGGGGGGGGGGCAACAGGCTCCAAGGACAGCCCTGCTGGGGGGGGGCACAGGCTCCAAGGACAGCCCTGCTGGGGGGGGGGCACAGGCTCCATGGACAGCCCTGCTGGGGGGGGCACAGGCTCCAAGGACAGCCCTGCTGGGGGGGGGGCACAGGCTCCAAGGACAGCCCTGCTGGGGGGGGGGGCACAGGCTCCAAGGACAGCCCTTGCTGGGGGGGGGCACAGGCTCCAAGGACAGCCCTGCTGGGGGGGGGCCGCAGGCTCCAAGGACAGCCCTGCTGGGGGGGGGGGGCCGCAGGCTCCAAGGACAGCCCTGCTGGGGGGGGGCCGCAGGCTCCAAGGACAGCCCTGCTGGGGGGGGGCCGCAGGCTCCAAGGACAGCCCTGCTGGGGTGGGGCCGCAGGCTCCAAGGACAGCCCTGCTGGGGTGGGGCCGCAGGCTCCAAGGACAGCCCTGCTGGGGGTGGGGCCGCAGGCTCCAAGGACAGCCCTGCTGGGGGGGGGGCCGCAGGCTCCAAGGACAGCCCTGCTGGGGGGGGGGCCGCAGGCTCCAAGGACAGCCCTGCTGGGGGGGGGGGGCCGCAGGCTCCAAGGACAGCCCTGCTGGGGGGGGGGGGGCCGCAGGCTCCAAGGACAGCCCTGCTGGGGGGGGGGGGGGGGCCGCAGGCTCCAAGGACAGCCCTGCTGGGGGGGGGGGGGCCGCAGGCTCCAAGGACAGCCCTGCTGGGGGGGGGGGGGCCGCAGGCTCCAAGGACAGCCCTGCTGGGGGGGGGGGGCCGCAGGCTCCAAGGACAGCCCTGCTGGGGGGGGGGGCCGCAGGCTCCAAGGACAGCCCTGCTGGGGGGGGGGGGGGGGCGCAGGCTCCAAGGACAGCCCTGCTGGGGGGGGGGGGCCGCAGGCTCCAAGGACAGCCCTGCTGGGGGGGGGGGCCGCAGGCTCCAAGGACAGCCCTGCTGGGGGGGGGGGCCGCAGGCTCCAAGGACAGCCCTGCTGGGGGGGGGGGCCGCAGGCTCCAAGGACAGCCCTGCTGGGGGGGGGGGGCCGCAGGCTCCAAGGACAGCCCTGCTGGGGGGGGGCCACAGGCTCCAAGGACAGCCCTGCTGGGGGGGGGCCACAGGCTCCAAGGACAGCCCTGCTGGGGGGGGCCACAGGCTCCAAGGACAGCCCTGCTGGGGGGGGCCACAGGCTCCAAGGACAGCCCTGCTGGGGGGGGGCACAGGCTCCAAGGACAGCCCTGCTGGGGGGGGGCAACAGGCTCCAAGGACAGCCCTGCTGGGCGGCCACAGGCTACAAGGACAGCCCTGCTGGGGGGCCGCAAAGGGCTGGGAGATCAGTGTGGGCTTCAGGAACAGCCCAGGATTCGGTGACCCCTGGCGAATCCTCATTTGACCCCCGAGGGGGTCCCGACCCCCATGTTGAGAACCACTGGTCTAAAGGGACTCCAATAGGGGAGATAGAGGGATTCTCCAGCACATCGTAGTACGGCTCTACTCTAGTTGCTGCTTCCAAGGTTATGTTATCATATTTGAAGTCGGCACATTTAATAAGCGATGATATGTCTCCTTTAAAACCTTTTAGGCATAAACAATGAGGCAGGTGCAGCGCAGAGACCACGCCGGCTTCCCGTCGTTTTTATGATGAGCCGACCTGATATCTCAGATCCACTTTGTAGATTGCAGATTAGGGGCTTCGTAGTAGTCGTATAGAAAGGTCCGCAGGACCAGTCACTTGGAATTGAATTCTCGCTCTTCCAGGTCTCTGATCATCGAGGAGTTATGTTCCTTTAAATAAGTTGTATAAAATGTCCTCCCCCCCTCCGATCACAGAGTCCCAGCATTCCCATCGTCTCTTGTGTTACGCGTTTCATCTGTCACCCCTTTCCATGAGGACCGTCCAGAATTGGATCTATCAGAGGGATCCCTTGTATCAGATCCCCCCCCGATATCTGTCCACAAAGTGCTCCTTTTCTGTCAATTCAGAGTCTCCAAACGCCAATCACACTGCCCCTGGAGGAAAGGTCCGTGCCGCCGGTATGGACTCCGGGGGGCGCCATACAAATGCCCCCCCACCACACTTTTCACATATTTTATTTGTATCATTTATAATTTTCCTTCCACTTCACAATTATGTGACATTTTGTGTTGGTCCATCACATAAATTCCCAATAAAATACATTTACGTTTTTGGTTGTAACAAAATGTGGGAAATGTTAAGGGGTATGAATACTTTTTCAAGGCAATGTATGTGAGATTGGTGAGAGGTGGAGGGACCATGAAGGGTGTCGGTGGCTGGTGAACCCCAATATGTCTGGTATTGGGTGGAGATTGGTGGGAGGGGTGTCGGTGACTGGTGAACCCCAATATGTCTGGTATTGGGTGGGAGGGTGTCGGTGACTGGTGAACCCCATTATGTCTGGTATTGGGTGGAGATTGGTTGGAGGTGTTGGTGACTGGTGAAACCCCAATATGTCTGGTATTGGGTGGAGATTGGTGGGAGGGTGTCGGTGACTGGTGAACCCCAATATGTCTGGTATTGGGTGGGAGGGTGTCGGTGACTGGTGAACCCTATTATGTCCTGGTATTGGGTGGAGATTGGTGGAGGTGGAGGTGTTGGTGACTGGTGAACCCCAATATGTCTGGTATGGGTTAGAGATTGGTGGGAGGTGGAGGGACATGAAGGGTGTCGATGAACCCCATTATGTCTGGTATTGGGGTGGAGATTGGGGGAGGTGGAGGGTGTCGGTGACCGGTGAACCCCAATATGTCTGGTATTGGGTGGAGATTGGTGGGAGGTGGAGGGACATGAAGGGGTGTCGGTGACTGGTGAACACCAATATGTCTGGTATTGGTTGGAGATTGGTGGGAGGTGGAGGGACATGAAGGGTGTCGGTGACTGGTGAACACCAATATGTCTGGTATTGGTTGGAGATTGGTGAGAGGTGGAGGTGTCGGTGATCGGTGAAGCCCAAAATGTCTGGTATTGGTTGGGAGGTGGAGGGACATGACAGGTGTCAGTGACTGGTGAACCCCAATATGTCTGGTATTGGTTGGAGATTAGTGGGAGGTGGAGGGACATGACGGGTGTCGGTGAACCCCCAATATGTCTGGTATTGGTTGGAGATTGGGTGGAGGGACATGAAGGGTGTCGGTGAACCCCAATATGTCTGGTATGGTTGGAGATTGGTGGAGGGACATGAAGGGTGTCGGTGAACCCCAATATGTCTGGTATTGGTTGGAGATTGGTGGAGGGACATGAAGGGTGTCGGTGAACCCCAATATGTCTGGTATGGTTGGAGATTGGTGGAGGGACATGAAGGGTGTCGGTGAACCCCAATATGTCTGGTATTGGTTGGAGATTGGTGGAGGGACATGAAGGGTGTCGGTGAGCCCCAATATGTCTGGTATTGGTTGGAGATTGGTGGAGGGACATGAAGGGGTGTCGGTGAACCCCAATATGTCTGGTATTGGAGTTTGGTGGAGGGACATGAAGGGTGTCAGTGAACCCCCATATGTCTGGTATTGGTTGGAGATTGGTGGAGGGACATGAAGGGTGTCGGTGAGCCCCAATATGTCTGGTATTGGTTGGAGATTGGTGGAGGGACATGAAGGGTGTCGGTGAACCCCAATATGTCTGTATTGGAGTTTGGTGGAGGGACATGAAGGGTGTCGGTGAGCCCCAATATGTCTGGTATTGTTGGAGATTGGTGGAGGGACATGAAGGGTGTTGGTGAACCCCAATATGTCTGGTATTGGTTGGAGATTGGTGGAGGGACATGAAGGGTGTCGGTGAGCCCCAATATGTCTGGTATTGGTTGGAGATTGGTGGAGGGACATGAAGGGTGTCAGTGAACCCCAATATGTCTGGTATTGGTTGGAGATTGGTGGAGGGACATGAAGGGTGTCGGTGAGCCCCAATATGTCTGGAATTGGTTGGAGATTGGTGGAGGGACATGAAGGGTGTCGGTGAGCCCCAATATGTCTGGTATTGGTTGGAGATTGGTGGAGGGACATGAAGGGTGTCGGTGAACCCCAATATGTCTGGTATTGGAGTTTGGTGGCGGGACATGAAGGGTGTCGGTGAGCCCCAATATGTCTGGTATTGGTTGGAGATTGGTGGAGGGACATGAAGGGTGTCGGTGAACCCCAATATGTCTGGGTATTGGAGTTTGGTGGAGGACATGAAGGGTGTCGGTGAGCCCCAATATGTCTGGTATTGGTTGGAGATTGGTGGAGGGACATGAAGGGTGTCGGTGAGCCCCAATATGTCTGGTATTGGTTGGAGATTGGTGGAGGGACATGAAGGGTGTCGGTGAACCCCAATATGTCTGGTATTGGAGTTTGGTGGAGGGACATGAAGGGTGTCGGTGAGCCCCAATATGTCTGGTATTGGTTGGAGATTGGTGGAGGGACATGAAGGGTGTTGGTGAACCCAATATGTCTGGTATTGGTTGGAGATTGGTGGAGGGACATGAAGGGTGTCGGTGAGCCCAATATGTCTGGTATTGGTTGGAGATTGGTGGAGGGACATGAAGGGTGGTCGGTGAACGGTTTGATATTGGAGTCACGGAGGAAGAAGGTGACAAGTCCCGGCAGTGATGGCGGATGTTGCGCGGTGGTGAAGTGTGCGGGGTGGTACGTTCCGCCTGGTGGAGATGGAAGGGCCCCTCCATTGTTGGCTCCTGTGTTCCTCCTTAGGGCCCGGCTCTCCATACATTCCTTTTGTTGGGGAGAATGGGGAGATGTATGAGGACAGGCAGGCCGGGGACATGCGGGATGGGGGGGGGATGGGGGGCTCAGGAGTGACTCTCTTCATGTCTCATCGTTTCCTCTGCAGGTGTTCCTCCTCGACTCCCGCAGAAGTATGAACATCGGCATCCTCCTCCGACAGTTTAAAAGGTAACCCCGACCTGACCACGGATCCCAGGGGACGTCAAGTAGATGGGAATCTATCGTTCGCTCTGTGCTCCGTGTTACAATGGATAACAAATCCTCTCTTTTGTTCCATCTCAGTGCCGCTGATCTCCTGCAGCCTCTTTGCAGCCACTTCCTGTCTCCATACACCCCAGTGATGTCCCCATACACCCCAGTGATGTCCCCATGGCATTATAGTCTACATTGGAAGCCTCTATGACAGGGTGACAACACAGGGGCACAACTAGGAGACAGGGATAGAGCGTTGTCACCCTGATAACAGGAAGTGACCTCCATGGCGGGATCACCAGCAATCATGTACGTCATACGGCTTGTATGAAGGATCTTCAAAAGTCTTCCGCAGATTTTTGTATTTAACGGACTTGGAAAAAAAAAGTGCAGAAACTGTTTGAAGAACCCCATAGTTTTCCACAAGCGGGGGGGGCACATGTGACGGGGGTGACAACACGGGAGCACAATTAGGAGACAGTTGTCACCCTACAAACAGGAAGTCCCTGAACAAGGACCCCCCATGGCAGGATCACTATAATGAAAGCACACTTGAGGGACAGGGTGTTGTCACCCAATGACAGGAAGTCGGCCTTCATGGCGGGATCACCAGGGGAGAGAGTGTTGTCAGGACCCCACGCTGGTCCATCCAGAGCCCAGCTCAGAGCAATGAGGTGCAGGTAGACAGGAAGTGGCTGAAAAGGGGCCGGAGGAGATCAGCAGCAAAGAGATGGGGAAAAAAAAAGACAAGATAGTACTATAATAAAATCTGGCAATTGTCCATGATACGCAGCGCTGTAGCGGACTGATGGGTTTGGGGGTCATTGATCAGCGATGGTTTCCTCTGCAGATCTGCGGCACAGATAGTGGAAGATATCCGGAGGGGGAAGGTGGAGGGGTACAGTTCGAGAGACTCCTCACCGAGCTCACCAAGCATCTCCCCGACAGAGGCCAGGTGAGGAGACATTATATAGATAGAGATATATAGATATATATATATATCTATATATATAGATATATATATATATATATATCTATATATCTCTATTACATGGACAGCGATCGGCGTATCTCCATCGTATATCATCCCCACCTCCTCCTCTCCTCTCCTCCAGGCCCCAACGTCTCACATCATTTCAGGGGGATCCGGGAAGTTAAGTGAAGCCGACTTGTTCATGTTACTCCTGCTGGATGTTCCCAGGTACCTTCTAATCCTAGAATTGTTACATTGTTAT
>CM055125.1:350797221-350916221 GCA_029206835.1 Rana muscosa | reverse complement strand
GGGAGTGTCCCGGCCAACCCGGGACGGTTGGAAACTATGGATTGCAGTTTATTCGATTTAGGAGGAAATTGGGATTTCACAAATGGGAAGAGACTGGGAATAGAGAAAACATAGAAATGTCCAATGACAGTAAAAATAGAAAGTAAACCCAACAGGTGGCGGTGAGATGGACCAAAAGGAACCCCAAAGATGCCTCAGCAAGCACAATAGAGCCTCCTAAACCCGAATGCATCTCCGAGACTCCCGTCCACCACATCCCAAAAATTACAATCTCGTTCCTCATTACAGAATAGATGGCGGGGCCATGCAAATCGGCACATTCCAGCAGGGCCGGGATAAAGGGGGTCAGGAGGGGAAGTTGGCCTTGGGCACAGTGACGCAAAGGGGGCAAAAAGCTGGACGCAGGCATGTATTAACAGTGGGGGAGGGGGCGCAATTCTGCATCCTTGCCCTGGGCGCTGGATGGCCCTGTCCCTGGGGACTGCATTCCAGAACCAGGGTGTCCTCAGAAACACAGAAGGTCCGTCCCGTTTTATGGCTCAGAGGTCATCACCTCTCAGGGGACAGAAGACAATTAAAGGGACATAAACTCTGACAGTCCAAATATATATACAGCCCTCCCCCCACCTTCCTATGAAGAATCCCGAGATGTCACAATGTAACCTCAAGTCTTTTTATTTCTGATTTTCTTTACAGAGTTACTGCAATGCCCAGAATTACATTTCATCCTGAAACTGGTGCTGAAAGCCGGAAACTTCATGAATGCCGTAAGTCTGACGCCCTTCATTCCTACCAGATCCATTCATGAGACCTTCCTCTGCTGTTCAGAACCATTCCTACTAACATAGTTATATTGTTACATTGTTATATAATTATATAATTCCATTGTTCTATACCGTAGTTATATAGTTACATTGTTATATAGTTATATAGTTACATTGTTATATAGTTACATTGTTATATAGTTCTATAATTCCATTGTTCTATACCGTAGTTATATAGTTACATTGTTATATAGTTATATAGTTACATTGTTATATAGTTATATAGTTATATAGTTCCATGGTTAGTCAGGTTGAAAAAAGACACAAGTTCAACCAAAACATTTTTTTTTACAACCCCATATACACGATCCTTCACACACAGTTGATCCAGAGGAAGGTGAAAAACCCAACGAAGCACGATCCAATGTCCTCCAGCAGGGGAAAAAAAAATTCCTTCCTGATCCCCCCCCCCCCCCCCCTGAGAGGAAATCGGATATTCCCGGGATCTCCTTTACCTATAAATCTCACTGTCCAGTTATATTCTGTACATTTAGGAAAAAAATCCAATCTGCTGATCTGGCCAGAACCACCTCTGGAGGGCGTCTGTTCCACATTTTCACAGCTCTTACTGTGAAGAAACCTTTCCGTATTTGGAGGTGAAATCTCAAAAAATTTAATTGTGTATATACACTGTATTACCAAAAGTATTGGGACGCCTGCCTTTACACACACACACATACATATATATATATATATATATATATATATATATAATATATACACACTATACCCCCCCCCCCCCCATCCACTTCTATACATGCACTGTTGTCAAAAGTATTGGGACACCGGCCTTTACACGCACGTGAACTTTAATGGCATCCCAGTCTTAGTCCGGAGGGTTCAATATTGAGTTGGCCCCGCCCTTTGCAGCTATAACAGCTTCACCTCTTCTGGAAGGCCGTCCACAAGGTTTAGGAGGGTGTCTATGGCAATGTTTGACCATTCTTCCAGAAGAGCATTTGTGAGGTCAATCACTGATGTTGGAGGAGAAGTCCTGGCCCGCAGTCTCCGCTCTAATTCATCTAATACTAAGCCTTCCCAGAAGAGGTGAAGCTGTTATAGCTGCAAAGGGTGGGCCAACTGAATATTGAACCCTCCGGACTAAGACTGGGATGTCATTAAAGTGCATGTGTGTGTAAAGGCAGCCGTCCCAATACTTTTGGTAATATAGTGCATGTGCAGTCCCAGTAAATGATCAGTATGTTTGATATTATATATCCCATATTATCTGACCTTTATAAACCCCCAAACACTTCACTAACAGATAGAGGTGACAGGTCCACTTTGCAGGTATTTGGAGGGTCTGATTTATTAAAGGAGTGAAGACTATTCACTTATACTGAGGTAGATCAGATGAAGCTGTATTTTATGATTTGTATGGGGCAGATAGAGAAGCTCCTCCGTGTATCGTCCTCCATCTCCATGTATCGTCCACTGTGTATCGTCCACTGTGTATCGTCCACTGTGTATCGTCCACTGTGTATCGTCCACTGTGTATCGTCCACTGTGTATCGTCCTCCGTGTATCGTCCTCCGTGTATCGTCCTCCGTGTATCGTCCTCCGTGTATCGTCCTCCATCTCCGTGTATCGTCCTCCATCTCCGTGTATCGTCCTCCATCTCCGTGTATCGTCCTCCATCTCCGTGTATCGTCCTCCATCTCCGTGTATCGTCCTCCATCTCCGTGTATCGTCCTCCGTGTATCGTCCTCCGTGTATCGTCCTCCGTGTATCGTCCTCCATCTCCGTGTTTCGTCCTCCGTGTATCGTCCTCCGTGTATCGTCCTCCATCTCCGTGTATCGTCCTCCGTGAAGACTATTCACTTATACTGAGGTAGATCAGATGAAGCTGTATTTTATGATTGGTATGGGGCAGATAGAGAAGCTCCTCCGTGTTTCGTCCTCCGTGTTTCGTCCTCCGTGTATCGTCCTCCATCTCCATGTATCGTCCTCCGTGTATCGTCCTCCATCTCCGTGTATCGTCCTCCATGTATCGTCCTCCATCTCCGTGTATCGTCCTCCATCTCCGTGTATCGTCCTCCGTGTATCGTCCTCCATCTCCGTGTATCGTCCTCCGTGAAGACTATTCACTTATACTGAGGTAGATCAGATGAAGCTGTATTTTATGATTGGTATGGGGCAGATAGAGAAGCTCCTCCGTGTTTCGTCCTCCGTGTTTCGTCCTCCGTGTTTCGTCCTCCGTGTTTCGTCCTCCGTGTTTCGTCCTCCGTGTATCGTCCTCCGTGTATCGTCCTCCGTGTATTGTCCTCCGTGTATCGTCCTCCGTGTATTGTTCTCTGTGTATCGTCCTCCATGTGTCGTCCTCCATCTCCATGTATCGCCCTCCGTGTTTCGTCCTCCGTGTATTGTCCTCCATGTATCGTCCTCCATGTATCGTCCTCCGTGTATCGTCCTCCGTGTTTCGTCCTCCATGCTTGTTTTATCAGTCTTGGTTGTGTGACGCCCGGTTGTCTCTTCTCAGGGTGGATATGCCGGGAATGCGGCCGGTTTTCGTGTGTCATCTCTGCTCAAACTCGCCGACACCAAAGCCAACAAACCCGGGATGAATCTTCTGCATTTCGTAGTCATGGTATGTGAATGGCGGTGAATGGAGACACAAAGGTCTGGGACCCGGGAGGGACCTATAAAGTGACCCGGAACCTCAACCAAACTATTCTACAAATTGTGTACATCTTTTTTGTGTGGGGGAGGGGGGGAGGCACTCTGCTCAACAATCTAGTAGTCCTCTGTTACGGTCTGTAAAGGAACATCGGCATTCCATATATCAATATACAATAGAGGGCCAAATGTATGTCATCCCCTGACCATCACACCTACCTGTGTGTTCAAATGTATGTTCCCCCCCCCCCAGATGATGGAGTTCAGGGGTCCCCAGTGAAGGGTCCCGGTGATCCTCCATCATACAAAGACATTGGAGACAATTGTGATCTTCCAACCTGTGGTAACAGTTTGGTGAAGACCCTTTTCTGTTCCAGTAAGACATGACTGTGCCCCCCCCCCCCCGTGTACAAAGCCAGCTCCATAAAGACATGACTGTGCCCCCCCCGTGTACAAAGCCAGCTCCATAAAGACATGACTGTGCCCCCCTGTGTACAAAGCCAGCCCCATAAAGACATGACTGTGCCCCCCCTGTGTACAAAGCCAGCTCCATAAAGACATGACTGTGCCCCCACCCCCCCCCCCCGTGTACAAAGACAAAGCCAGCTCATAAAGACATGGTGTGACCGGTTTGGTGCGGAGGAACTCCCAGTGTCCTGCACAGAGTCCTGACCTCAACCCTACTGAACACCTTTTGGGATGATTTGGAAAACTGATGGTGAGTCAGGTCTTCTCATCCAACATCAGTACCTGACCTCACAAATGGGGCCCAAATCCCCCAAATCTTGTGGCTGCCTTCCCAGATGAATGGAGGATGTAATACCCACAAGAGGGGCAACTCCATATTAACCACTTCCGGACCGCCCACCGTGGTTATACGTCGGCTGTTTGAAGAGGAATACCGTTGTTGTGCTTTCTACCATCACCCCGGATCCTCTTCTTCAGCGGGCGGTCCGCTACAAGATAAAAAGTGGTCTCTGCGGTGGATTCGCCGCGAGATCACTTTTATCGGCGGCAGGAGAGGGCTCCCCCCTTTCCGCTGCTCTCAGGTGCCCTCCGCCGCTTGCCAGGGCCGTCGGCAGTGGCGGAGGCGATTGCGTCTGTCCCCTGGCTGTGCAAGGAGAAGAGTGAAGGGAAGATGCCCCCCCCCCCCCCCGTCTCCATATCACTGCAGGGCGGGAGCGACGTCCAAACTTCATTTTTTTCACATGATAATTTTTTTATTTTTTATTGCATTTAAGTCCAAATCTGAGATGTGACGTCTTTTTGACCCCCCACATATAGGCCCCTTTCACACTGGGGCGGGAGGTGCGCTGGCGGTATAGCGGCGCTATTTTTTACTGCGATATTCGGCCGCTAGCGGTGCGGTTTTAACCCCCGCTAGCGACCGAAAAAGGGCTAATACTAGACATGTGCACTGCCGAAAAATTTGTTGTTTTCTTTTTTTTTTTTTTCGGAAATTCGGGAAATTTGAAAAAAAAAAATTCGGAATAAAGAATTTTCGAATTCCGAATTTCCAAAAAAAACAAATAAACTAAAACGAAAAAAAACAAATTTTTAGAATTTCCGAAAAAAGCAAAAAAAAGAATCGGAAATTCTAAAAATTCGGAAATTCAACTTTCCAAATTTCCCATTTTCGGATTTTAGATTATCGAATTTTAGATTCTCGAATTTTCGAAATTCCGTATTTCAGAAATTCGAAAATTTGAAAATCCGAAAATTCGGAAATTCAAAATTTCGGAAATTCAAAATTTCGGAAATTGAAAAAATTGGGAAATTCAGAAATTTCGGAATTCGTGAAAAACAAATTAGAATCTAAACGAATTGCACATGTCTAGTTAATACCGCCCGCACACCGCTCCCTTCACCGCTCCAAAGATGCGGCTTGCAGGAGATTTTTTTTTCCTCCCGCCAGCGCATCGCCTCAGTGTGAAAGTCCTCGGGCAGGAGTATTTCAAGCGTTATTTATGCGCTAAAACGCCTGAAATACGCCCCACTGTGAAAGGGGCCTTAAGAGGACCTGTCGTGCTTTTTTTTTTTTTTTTTTTTTTTTTTTTTTTATTACAAGGGATGTTTACATTACTTGTAATAGGAATAAAAGTGACACCATTTTTTTTTATTTATTTTTTTAAAACTGTTTTAAAATCAATAAAGTAAAATAAATAAGAAAAAACAAACAAAAGCAACGCATACGTGAGCAGCGCCCCGCATATGAAAAGCGGTGTTCAAACCACACATGTGAGGTATCGCCGCGATCGTCAGAGCGAGAGCGATAATTCTAGCTCTAGACCTCCTCTGTAACTCAAAACATGCAACCTGTAGAATCTTTTTAAACATCGCCTATGGAGGATTTTTAAGGTAAAAGTTTGTCGCCATTCCACGAGCGGGCGCAATTTTGAAGCGTGACATGTTGGGTATCAATTTACTCAGCGTAACATCATCTTTCACAATTTAAAAAAAAAAATTGGGCCAACTTTACTGTTTTCTTACTTTTTTAATTAAAAAAAGGTGATTTTTTTTTTCCAACAAAAGTGCGCTTTTAAGACCGCTGCGCAAATACGGTGTGACAAAAAGTATTGCAATGACCGCCATTTTATTCTCTAGGGTGTTAGAACCCCCCAAACATTATAAAAAAAAATTTTTCTAAAGCCCCATACACACAGTTGGACTTCCATCGGACTTTTCCCTGGATTTTTGTCCGAACGGAGTTGGTCGGGAGCACCCATAGCATACACACCACAGGACTTTTCTGCAAACTTTCCCAAAACTTTTTCCAACATCACGTGGTTTTTCTGCCACCCTTTGGTCAACTTCTGCTATTGTTGGTTGATTTTAACATATTTGTTTTGTTCATCGGACAAAAGTCCGATGGTTTTCTGTACACACGGTAGGACTTTGCTCCATCGGACTTTTGTTGGGCAAAAGTTTGTCCGTTTGCAGACCCAACTTTTGTCCGATGAAAACAAAAAAAAAAAAGTTTGGAGCGTACACACGGTCGGATTGGTCCAACTTGCTCAAAATAAAGTTTTTTTGGGCAAAAGTCCGACCGTGTGTACGAGGCTTTAGGCTACTTTCACACTGAAGCGCTGGCGCCGCTATACCGTCGTTTTTACCGCGATTTGTGGGCGTTAGTGGGGTGATTTTAACCCTCGAAAAAGGGTTAAAAACGCCCGCATTAACGCCTCTTTGCGGCGTTTTGGAGGCGCTACCGCATTGATTTCAATGGGCAGGGGGCACTATAGGAGCGGTATTTTTACCGCTCCTATCGCGCCTCAAAGATGCGGCTTGCAGGAGTTTTTTTTACCCTCCTGCCAGCGCACCGCTCCAGTGTAAATGCCCTCGGGCTTTCACACTGAATACAAAGTAGCGGCTTTTTCAGGGCGCTTTGCAGGCGCTGTTTTTAGCGCAATAGCGCCTCAGTGTGAAAGGGGCCCAAGTAATTTTCTAGGAAAAAAAAATAGTTTTTAACTTGTAAACACAGAGTCTAAAAAACAGGCCCGGTCTTAAAGTGGTTAACGGGCATGATGGAAAGGGGGGCTATTCCATAATAATGGCTATTAGGAGAGGGGCAACTCTAAATTAGTGGCCATGGGGAAGGGGGGTGGGGGGCTACTCCATATTAATGACTGTGAGGGAATAAGGGGGGCTCTATATTTATGGTCATAGTTTTGGGAATGGTATGTCACAGAGGTGTGATGGTCAGGGTTCACAGACTTTGGTCACGTCGTGTAATATGAATATTTTGGAATAAAACGAGGTACGTGGATTGAAGATCTCCCCGCGGTGATAATGTGGGGTATTCTCCACAATGGGGCACTCCACTGCCAGGGGCCCAATCCCATCGCCCAATTCCTGACCTACAAGTACAGAAGAAGACACGACCCGCCTTCCTAGTGACCTTCTTCCCAGCTGCAGACATTTCCAGGCAAAGACATGTGAGGTCACAATAGTCTTCATAGGGACCCCCCTGTACTTGTTGGATGGAACTCTCTGAAATTGCTGCATTTTATGGGTTGGTAGATGGCGGGATGCACAGCACAGGGGAACCATTTATCACAATCTATGAAATAATCTCATTACATCATGGGAAGTGATCTCCTTCAGAAACCTTATCTGTTCCTAATATATGTAGAAGCCCTCATTTATCAAGGTTCAGGAGCACCTAAGGAACCTTAAAACTGTGATTTAATCATAGGTGTGCGCAGCCTATTGCATTAGGGTGTGCACCCCAAAGCTCCAACACATATGAACGCCACCTGCTGTCATAGGAAGGGGCGCTGGTGGTGGGAGCCAGTTGATGTAACATGTTCCTAAAGATGAACCTAGATTTTAATATAATGGGGGCATTTACAATGGCCACTGGCACCCTCAACCACCCACCTCCTGGATAATGCTAATGCACATGGGGTGATTAGGGTGTGCCTAGGCACACCCAGCACACCCTGTGCGCACGCCTATGGATTTAAAGCATTCAAAAGGTGGACCCCTCAGCCGTTGGCATTGGATGCAACTTTATCATGCCTTACGTGCGAGTCCCAGTTGTATCTTGTTGAATGGTGACCAACGCCCGTCTTTGTATTACAGTTATCATCGTCAGATATCAGAAGGCCGCTTCTCCTCTGCATTTTGTCTACAATACGATTGGTTTGTCAGTTCTCTATCATCCTTCTTTTTTTTTTTTTTTCTATACCCAGGAAGTCCAGAAGAAGGATCCCAAATATCTCTCCTTTGCAGACTCATTAAAGCATGTTCAAAGTGCCAGCAGGTAAGTGACGCTCCGGGGGAAATGTCTTCAGCCAATATAGATCATTCCATAGACCAGTGTTTCTCAACTCCAGTCCTCAAGGCGCACCAACAGGTCATGTTTTCAGGATTTCCCTCAAATGGAACAGCTGTGGTAATTACTAAAGGCAGTGAAAACTGATCAAATCACCTGTGCAAAATAATGGAAAGCCTGAAAACATGACCTGTTGGGGCGCCTTGAGGACTGGAGTTAAAAAAAACATTCCCATAGACGACCCTTATTAGTATATGAGGCTTTTTCGGTGCCAAATTAACAATAAAAATCATAAATTACCGTATATACTCGAGTATAAGCCGAGTTTTTTTAGCACATTTTTTTTTGTGCTGAAAATGCCCCCCTCGGCTTATACTCGAGTCACCATTTTGCTCCTGATCTCTCGGACTTTGGGTACCTGGTACTGGCCGGCCGTAGGTCCTCTGGCCCCCAAACTCTTTCTCTACAAGTGTGCAATGTTTTTTGTCTGGGGGACCTACGGCCGGGGAGCACTGATTTTTCAAAGCCGGGCACCCCTTCCATAGACTCCCATGTTAAACGGTAATATCTCTGGTTACTTTGGGGACCCGGTACCGACCAGTCGTAGGTTCCTGGACTCGAAACCTGGCACACATGTAGCCCCATTTATCTTCTATAAGTGTGCAAAGTTTTTTTGTCTGGGGACCTACGGCCGGGGAGCACTGATTTTCAAAGCCGGGCACCCCTTCCATAGACTCCCATGTTAAACGGTAATATCTCTGGTTACTTTGGGGACCCGGTACCGACCAGTCGTAGGTTTCCTGGACTCGAAACCTGGCACACATGTAGCCCCATTTATCTTCTATAAGTGTGCAAAGTTTTTTTGTCTGGGGGACCTACGGCCGGGGAGCACTGATTTTTCAAAGCCGGGCACCTCTTCCATAGACTCCCATGTTAAATGGTAATTTCTCTGGTTACTTTGGGGACCCGGTACCGACTGGTCGTAGGTTCCCTGGACCCGAAACCTGGCACACATGTAGCCATGTTTATCTTCTATAAGTGTGTAAAGTTTTTTTGTCTGGGGGACCTACGGCCGGGGAGCACTGATTTTTCAAAGCCGGGCACCTCTTCCATAGACTCCCATGTTAAACGGTAATTTCTCTGGTTACTTTGGGGACCCGGTACCGACTGGTCGTAGGTTCCCTGGACCCGAAACCTGGCACACATGTAGCCATGTTTATCTTCTATAAGTGTGTAAAGTTTTTTTGTCTGGGGGACCTACGGCCGGGGAGCACTGATTTTTCAAAGCCGGGCACCCCTTCCATAGACTCCCATGTTAAACGTCAGTCTAGTCATGGACACAGTGAGACATGACACAGAGAGGCATGGGCACAGTGAGGCATGCAGATGGACACCCTAGGCTTATACTCGAGTCAATGCGTTTTCCCATTTTTTTGTGGTAAAATTAGGTGCCTCCGCTTATATTTGGGTCGGCTTATACTCGAGTATATAAGGTATATCATACTGTGTTTCCCCAAAAATAAGACCTACCCCGAAAATAAGACCTAGCGCTATTTTCCAGGAGGGCTGCAATATAAGCCCCACCCCGAAAATAAGCCCTAGTTTAAAATGCTTGTAAAATCTTATAATCCACTCTATTACAGTAGTACATAATGTACTGTGTGGTTGTGTAATATAATTGTGGGGGAGGGGCGCCCCGGCGGGTCACAGAAGTGCAGAGCGGCGCTATAACGAAGGTATTTGGCACAATTATATTACAGAAACACATATTGTACATTTATATATGTAGCGCCCTGCTCCTGATGACCAGGCGCTATGTTAAATTTAGTGGGTGTCTGAGCTGGTAGTTGGGCTCAGACTTTGATGATTAAGGCTAAATCAGCTTCTGTTCCGGCTATGGCTGTGTTTGGAGGGATTTCCTGTTGTTTGCCTGTAGGTGGCGTTACCACCCCAGGCCAATGTTGGAACACAAACAGGCCAGAGTGCATTGGGTATTTTTCCCCGGGAACAGCCCAGTGGGAGTGGTCTCCCCGCTGGGCATGCTGGGGAAGGGTACTTAAGGGGCAGACGCCATTAAGGGCTCTTTTGCCTTGTGGCCCTCCTGGCTCGAGGTATGTGATAGTGAAATTTCAGCCGCGGAGCCACGCTGGCCCGAGGCTGCATCTCTGCCGGGTAGGCCCAGTTGTCCTGACTGGGGCCTGCACTTTGAAGGTGATCCTGTGCGGTCCGTCCTGAGGGAGGAAGCCACTCAATGGAGGAAACCAGGGGAGGACCTGTCCTGGAGAGGACCAAGCAGAAGGCTGGTGTCTCGGGGAAGGCCTGGTGACCTTATTGGAGGATGCACCGTAGCTTATGTTACCTTACAGTGTCCCGGGTCGGCTTAACGGCTGTAAGGCTGGATCTCTGGATACTAAATTTTGTGGCAGAGGATTATTGAACAGTTCATCTCTATCATCCTAAAGTCTGTGGCAGAGACTGTTGTTCTTCATGAAAAAATAGGGAAAACTCTAGGAGGAGAAATACCCAGAGAGGCCAGACTTTAAAGGCAATGACACGGTAGACAAAAAATAAAAATGTATTTATAATAGACAAAAAACACAGTAACTACATGATTGGAAAGAATTAAAATGTCACAAGATGGAAAATGTGGTCCCTTTTGCATCAACGCGTTTCGCCGCAAGGCTTCTTCAGGACGACTCAAGGATAGCAAGAGAAAACAGGACTTGCTATCTGCAATACAACATATTACATGATTACAATAAATGTGTGGGCATAAAAATGTTATATTTCATTAGACAAGCAT
This sequence comes from Rana muscosa, assembly GCA_029206835.1. Lineage (NCBI taxonomy): Eukaryota > Metazoa > Chordata > Amphibia > Anura > Ranidae > Rana > Rana muscosa. The sequence continues at coordinate 350,905,201 of CM055125.1, read as the reverse complement.
AAAAAGAAAAAAGCAGAATTCAAAAAGCGCTCAAGAGACAAATGGTCATAGCTATCATAACCCCATAAATACCTCGGGACTGGCAGGGTGTACGTTAACCCTTGTTAGAAAAAGTGCAGTCATGCACAAATCCAATATAGATAGCAAGTCCTGTTTTCTCTTGCTATCCTTGAGTCGCCCTGAAGAAGCCTCACAGCGAAACGCGTGGATGCAAAAGGGACCACATTTTCCATCTTGTGACATTTTAATTCTTTCCAATCATGTAGTTACTGTTTTTTGTCTATTATAAAAAATAAAAAAAATTTATCTATATACCGTGTCATTGCCTTTAAAGTCCGGCCTCTCTGGGTATTTCTCCTCCTAGAGTTTTTCCTATTTTTTTTCATTCAGTATTATTGCAGATGTGGCATTGTGAGTGCTTCCCTTCCCCACATTTATATTCACTGTTGTCCTTCATTTTGTTTGTGCATCGTCCCAGCTGCTAGGCTAGTGGGAGGGGCCTATCCGGGTGAGCAACACCCACTTGGAGGAGAGTGGTGAGTGTGACCTTTTTGAAGCTTAGAAGTTTCCCCAGTGATCTGCATTGTGTGCCTGACCCTTCCCCCGACCCTCCATCCCTCTACCTGTGCAAGTTTGTGTGAAATAAAACCTGACGAAAAGGATTTATAACTTGTGTGGACATTGAAGTTTCTATAGACTCTCATCCCCTAGACAACGAATGGTGGGGTAACCTGCAAGGCCCAAATCGAAACCAGCAGCTCCTACGGAGGGTAGTGCTACATATATTACTGTAATAGAGTGGATTATAGGATTTTACAAGCATTTTAACTCGGTTCACACTGGGGATTCCTGTCGGGCAGGAAGAGAGAGGGGGAGAGAAGACATCACATTACATGTTAAGACCTACCCCGAAAATAAGCCCTACTGTGTCTTTTGTTGCCAAAATTAATAAAAGACCTGGGCTTATTTTCGGGGAAACACGGTAATAAAAAGTTGTATTACTATAAATCTTATCCTTACATAAAAGAACACCGGTCCATGGAGTTGTATGTATCAGATGTTCCACTATATCACATTTATACCTCCATATACAGTATATACCCGATACTCAGCAAATTCCGATATCCTCACAGTCATATGTACTAAAGATTTTTTCCGATCCTGCTGTGGGATGAGGATCACTATCAACGCGTTTCCCCCGATCCTAGATCGGCTTCATCAGGAGATGTAGGAGGTGTGTCTACAAAATGCCAATAAAATGGATGTTAATGGGCTGGATAAAGTGTCTGCGAGTATAAAACACGCCGTCGTAGTCAGAATACAACATATAGACAGCCATATAGACAGGTACTCATCCCCATCCAAGGAGAGATCTGCTAACTCCAGATTTGAATAAAGTTTTTGAATAAGTAATTGGAAGTTTTTTTTATTCCTGCCTGTAACCCCGTTGAGGAGCTTTGCTATCACTTCCTGCCCCTGTGACACCAGTACAATAAATGGAGCTATGAACTGCAATAGGACATTATCAGAAGTTCCTCCTCACCGCACTGAAAAGGTCTTGTTGCCATCTGTGTCCCTGTTGGAGAATTGCCATCTCTTCCTGTCCTGACAGATCTCTTCTTTCCTGGCAGACTGTCTGAAGAAAACTTGTTGGAGGAGTTTGACAGGCTACAATCCCGGGTGAATGCAATGCAGAAGAATCTGGCTGCACATGAGGAAGAAGAGCTGAGACGACAAATGGAAGAATTCTTAGAGGTAACACCTTACTGATCAAATATTTTATAAGAAATCTCAAAAGTCAATTGTTTTGGTATTATGTTCTTTGTGTGGTTACATTTTAAATTGGTGCCAATTATGGAGAGAAAAAAAAGAGCTCTGGCTGCAGAACTCACCTTCTCTCCAGTGCTGTCCCCCACTGACCTCTTCTTGGTTCATTCAGCCTGCCTCTCTGGGCGTAGTACCACAGTCTTCTCCAATCACAGAACAAGGTTACAGGGGGTGGTTCTGATGTATTTATGTCAGTGACACTCTCTGCATCATTGAGGGCCACTTAGGGCCAGAGAAGAGGAAGGGGACCGCATGTGTCAAATGACTGACCTGGCAAGTATGTAGGACTAGAGGGCAGAGGGAGTGCAGAGGAATTCAGTCATGCCAGCACAATTCAACAAGTTCTATCAAGACCACAGCAGAGCAGGTAGGTTGTTCCAGGCCTGTATGTACAATTGGAACTTCGGCTAAAACACACATTAATCATAAGTTCTAGGGGATGTACAACTGGGGGAGTCAATGGTGGAGAAGGATCTGAGTGTTCTGGTAGATCTAGACGTGGAGTCAATGGTGGAGAAGGATCTGAGTGTTCTGGTAGATCTAGACGTGGAGTCAATGGTGGGGAAGGATCTGAGTGTTCTGGTAGATCTAGACGTGGAGTCAATGGTGGGGAAGGATCTGAGTGTTCTGGTAGATCTAGACGTGGAGTCAATGGTGGGGAAGGATCTGAGTGTTCTGGTAGATCTAGACGTGGAGTCAATGGTGGGGAAGGATCTGAGTGTTCTGGTAGAGCTAGACGTGGAGTCAATGGTGGGGAAGGAGCTGAGTGTTCTGGTAGATCTAGACGTGGAGTCAATGGTGGGGAAGGATCTGAGTGTTCTGGTAGATCTAGACGTGGAGTCAATGGTGGGGAAGGATCTGAGTGTTCTGGTAGATCTAGACGTGGAGTCAATGGTGGGGAAGGATCTGAGTGTTCTGGTAGATCTAGACGTGGAGTCAATGGTGGGGAAGGATCTGAGTGTTCTGGTAGATCTAGACGTGGAGTCAATGGTGGGGAAGGATCTGAGTGTTCTGGTAGATCTAGACGTGGAGTCAATGGTGGGGAAGGATCTGAGTGTTCTGGTAGATTTAGACGTGGAGTCAATGGTGGGGAAGGATCTGAGTGTTCTGGTAGATCTAGACGTGGAGTCAATGGTGGGGAAGGATCTGAGTGAGCTGGTAGATCTAGACGTGGAGTCAATGGTGGGGAAGGATCTGTGTTCTGGTAGATCTAGACGTGGAGTCAATGGTGGGGAAGGATCTGTGTTCTGATAGATCAGAGACTTGGATTCAATGATTAGAAGGATCTGGGTGTTCTGGTAGATCACAGACCCGGAGTCGGAGACAGAGAAGGATCTGGGTGTTCTGGTAGATCTAGATGTGGAGTCAGTGACAGAGATGGATCTGGGTGTTCTGGTAGATTACAGACCCGGAGTCGGTGACAGATATGGATCTGGGTGTTTAAGGCATGGAGGAGCTCCGGCTATAAGGCATGGAGGAGCTCCGGCTATAAGGCATGGTGGAGCTCGGGCTATGAGGCATGGAGGAGCTCGGGCTATGAGGCATGGAGGAGCTCGGGCTAGGAGTCATGGAGGAGCTCGGGCTAGGAGTCATGGAGGAGCTCGGGCTAGGAGTCATGGAGGAGCTCGGGCTAGGAGTCATGGAGGAGCTCGGGCTAGGAGTCATGGAGGAGCTCGGGCTAGGAGTCATGGAGGAGCTCGGGCTAGGAGTCATGGAGGAGCTCGGGCTAGGAGTCATGGAGGAGCTCGGGCTAGGAGTCATGGAGGAGCTCGGGCTAGGAGTCATGGAGGAGCTCGGGCTAGGAGTCATGGAGGAGCTCGGGCTAGGAGTCATGGAGGAGCTCGGGCTAGGAGTCATGGAGGAGCTCGGGCTAGGAGTCATGGAGGAGCTCGGGCTAGGAGTCATGGAGGAGCTCGGGCTAGGAGTCATGGAGGAGCTCGGGCTATAAGGAAAGATGAGCTGAACTGAGAACCTGAGAAAAGAAAATCCGAGGGATGGGATCACCGTGTTCCGTATAAATATATAAAGGAAATTTTTTGTAATGTGTTCATTTTAAGGCCATTGCTTGTAAAACTTGGGGATATGGTGATGAATACTCAGAATATAAGTGAATGTTTGGCATTTACACGTAATAACACCAGAGATTGTGGGACTATCTGATTACCTTGGTGACCGACCGGGACGTAATGTTGTCCTTGGATCCGGCCTTATAAAGGGTGTTTTTCCTTCCTCTGGATTTGCTGCAGGTTTTCCTTTCAGAGGATGCAGAATTCTTTATATTACGATTGTTTTGTGATTAGATTCTTTGTGTCCTTTTTTCACCCTATGTAATTAGGTACATAAGATATATTCATACATTACGGAAATCTATAGACGAGGATCCCTTGAAGCTCTGTGAATTATTAGCACAACATTTCCAGGTTGTTATTTCTGGAGCCGGGGGGACGGGAGTTTCCTTGCTTTGCTCTCAGAACCATATTAGGGTTACAGAAAAGGCGATGAAACTCGGCGCAGCTTCCTCTCTGCTGACTTGTTTTACATTCTAGAACTCTGTTTCTCATCAGCCTTTTTATTTAGACGTTCCCTTGTTGTGTTCTCTCCGGTCTTGGCTGTGAGTACAAAGTGGTGGAATGGAAGCGGCTGAGGGCTGGACTTGTATAGAGTCACTAGAAGACTTATTGGGTAGAAGGACTTCCACTGTCTGCAATGCATGGACACCACGCTGGAAGTCCTTATTATCACTCTATATGGACATCGGACCACCACACCTCTATGATATGATTGTACAGCTAGTGGGCTCTTCATGGTGTGCAGAAATCCCCCCCATTCCAAACCATGGCCAATAAAATAGGCGTGTCACCCCCTCCCCCCCCCCCCCCCCCCCCCCTGGCCTGTAATATGAAGTTTCCCTCCCCAATGCCCATTAATCTGGAGCAGTGGCGGCTGTTGCTCAAATTTTTTAGGGGGGCGCAAACAAACTGAAAAAAAAAAAAAGATCAATTGCAGCCTCACTGTGCCCATCAAACGCAGCCACTGTGCCCATCAAACACCACCACTGTGCCCATCAACTGCCGCCAGTGTGCCCATCAACTGCCGCCAGTGTGCCCATCAACTGCCGCCAGTGTGCCCATCAACTGCCGCCAGTGTGCATCCCCCGCCCGCCCGGCACTTACAGTACCTTGTCTCGATGGGGCAGCGGGTCACGGCGGCGATGTCCTCCATGCGCCTCGATGTCTTCTTCCGCCCTCTCTTCCCATCCTCTGATTGGACGCCTGATAGGCGGCGTCCAATCACAGCGCCTGTCGTTTCAGCCAATCAGGTGACAGGTAACACAGACCCGAGCACCTGATTGGATGAGAGGCGGGTCAGTGTTAGGAAAGTGATTCATTCGCTTTCCTAACACAACGCTGAGTGAACAGCGAATGCCCAGCATGGCGCCCGCTGTTCACCTTTTTGGACGCCTATTAGAGCCTTTGGCTTTATGGAGCTGGCTTTGTACACTGGGGGGGGGCACAGTCATGTCTGTATGGAGCCGGCTTTGTACACTGGGGGGGGGGGCACAGTCATGTCTTTATGGAGCTGGCTTTGTACACAGGGGGGGCACACATGTCTTTATGGAGCTGGCTTTGTACACAGGAGGGGCACAGTCATGTCTTTATGGATCTGGCTTTGTACCCCGGGGGGGGGGGGGAGCACAGTCATATCTTTATGGAGCTGGCTTTGTACACTGGGGGGGCACAGTCATGTCTTTATGGAGCTGGCTTTGTACACTGGGGGGGGGCACACATGTCTTTATGGAGCTGGCTTTGTACACTGGGGGGGGGGGGCACAGTCATGTCTTTATGGAGCTGGCTTTGTACACTGGGGGGGGCACAGTCATGTCTTTATGGAGCTGGCTTTGTACACAGGGGGGGCACAGTCATGTCTTTGAGCTGGCTTTGTACCCCGGGGGGGGGGGGGAGCACAGTCATGTCTTTATGGAGCTGGCTTTGTACACTGGGGGGGCACAGTCATGTCTTTATGGAGCTGGCTTTGTACACTGGGGGGGGCACAGTCATGTCTTTATGGAGCTGGCTTTGTACACTGGGGGGGGGGCACAGTCATGTCTTTATGGAGCTGGCTTTGTACACTGGGGGGGGGGGCACACTCATGTCTTTATGGAGCTGGCTTTGTACACTGGGGGGGGCACAGTCATGTCTTTATGGAGCTGGCTTTGTACACAGGGGGGGCACAGTCATGTCTTTATGGAGCTGGCTTTGTACACTGGGGGGGGGCACACATGTCTTTATGGAGCTGGCTTTGTACACTGGGGGGGGGGCACAGTCATGTCTTTATGGAGCTGGCTTTGTACACTGGGGGGGGGGCACAGTCATGTCTTTATGGAGCTGGCTTTGTACACAGGGGGGGCACAGTCATGTCTTTGAGATGGCTTTGTACCCCGGGGGGGGGGGAGCACAGTCATGTCTTTATGGAGCTGGCTTTGTACATTGGGGGGGGCACAGTCATGTCTTTATGGAGCTGGCTTTGTACACTGGGGGGGGCACAGTCATGTCTTTATGGAGCTGGCTTTGTACACTGGGGGGGGGCACAGTCATGTCTTTATGGAGCTGGCTTTGTACACTGGGGGGGGGGGGCACACTCATGTCTTTATGGAGCTGGCTTTGTACACTGGGGGGGGCACAGTCATGTCTTTATGGAGCTGGCTTTGTACACAGGGGGGGCACAGTCATGTCTTTATGGAGCTGGCTTTGTACACTGGGGGGGGGGGCACACTCATGTCTTTATGGAGCTGGCTTTGTACACTGGGGGGGGGGGCACAGTCATGTCTTTATGGAGCTGGCTTTGTACACTGGGGGGGGCACAGTCATGTCTTTATGGATCTGGCTTTGTACCCCGGGGGGGGAGCACAGTCATATCTTTATGGAGCTGGCTTTGTACACTGGGGGGGGGGCACAGTCATGTCTTTATGGAGCTGGCTTTGTACACTGGGGGGGGGGGCACACATGTCTTTATGGAGCTGGCTTTGTACACTGGGGGGGGGGCACAGTCATGTCTTTATGGAGCTGGCTTTGTACACTGGGGGGGGGGGGCACAGTCATGTCTTTATGGAGCTGGCTTTGTACACAGGGGGGGCACAGTCATGTCTTTGAGCTGGCTTTGTACCCCGGGGGGGGGGGAGCACAGTCATGTCTTTATGGAGCTGGCTTTGTACACTGGGGGGGGCACAGTCATGTCTTTATGGAGCTGGCTTTGTACACTGGGGGGGGCACAGTCATGTCTTTATGGATCTGGCTTTGTACCCCGGGGGGGGGAGCACAGTCATATCTTTATGGAGCTGGCTTTGTACACTGGGGGGGGGCACAGTCATGTCTTTATGGAGCTGGCTTTGTACACTGGGGGGGGGGCACACATGTCTTTATGGAGCTGGCTTTGTACACTGGGGGGGGGGGGGCACAGTCATGTCTTTATGGAGCTGGCTTTGTACACTGGGGGGGGGGCACAGTCATGTCTTTATGGAGCTGGCTTTGTACACAGGGGGGGCACAGTCATGTCTTTATGGAGCTGGCTTTGTACACTGGGGGGGGCACAGTCATGTCTTTATGGAGCTGGCTTTGTACACTGGGGGGGGGGCACAGTCATGTCTTTATGGAGCTGGCTTTGTACACTGCGGGGGGGGGGGCACACTCATGTCTTTATGGAGCTGGCTTTGTACACTGGGGGGGGGCACAGTCATGTCTTTATGGAGCTGGCTTTGTACACAGGGGGGGCACAGTCATGTCTTTATGGAGCTGGCTTTGTACACTGGGGGGGGGGCACACTCATGTCTTTATGGAGCTGGCTTTGTACACTGGGGGGGGGGCACAGTCATGTCTTTATGGAGCTGGCTTTGTACACAGGGGGGGCACAGTCATGTCTTTGAGCTGGCTTTGTACCCCGGGGGGGGGGAGCACAGTCATGTCTTTATGGAGCTGGCTTTGTACACTGGGGGGGGCACAGTCATGTCTTTATGGAGCTGGCTTTGTACACAGGGGGGGCACAGTCATGTCTTTATGGAGCTGGCTTTGTACACTGGGGGGGGGGGCACACTCATGTCTTTATGGAGCTGGCTTTGTACATGGGGGGGGGGGGCACAGTCATGTCTTTATGGAGCTGGCTTTTTGTACACGGGGGGGGGGGGGCACAGTCATGTTGGAACAGAAAAGGGTCTTCACCAAACTGTTACCACAAGGCTGGAAGAGCACAAGTGTCTCCAATGTCTTTGTATGATGGAGGATCACCAGGACCCTTCACTGGGGACCCCTGGACTCCATCCTTGGAAGGGGGTTCACATACTTTTGGCTATGAAGGTCAGGGGTCCACACCTGCCCATATAGAAGCAGGAAGGCGGCGCGGATACAAGTAGACGTTGCTCGCTGCATTCTCCCGTTTTCGCCTTCCTCTTACTTCTGTTCATGAAGTTTATTTCATTTATTTCTAATCATGATCTGCGGTTTGATTCCTCCCATGATGTGAAATGCTTTCTTGGATGATGAGAACATTGGACTGATCTTATCTCTCCACAAGAAACACATTTTTCCCTCAACATCCTTCCCAAAACATTTTCGGATGGACTGTCCTATGTATGGCGGCTCTGCCTTCCGGAGGTACAGATGGAGGATGAACATTTGGCGCAGATTCTTCCCTCCTCGTTATTATTTTTGTGTGTTTGGCGGTTTCCTAATTAAGGAGAAATTTTATTTTTTTAGTCTCTGGGTCATTACCACACATTGCATTAATTTAACTCGCTTCTGCCCCCTAGATATGAGAGAGGCCCCTACACTGACTTCCTGAGGGTGAATGGTCATTGGAGGGGGATCTGCCCGCTGTGTCATGTGATCAGTCCCAACAACACCCCTGTAGTCACATGACCAATATATCCCAACCCCAACTGAAATAACAGCCATCCCGGCACTTATTAAACCTAAGAAAGCTTTCACTGCAATACTCTGCCCCTCTCTGGTGCTGCCCCCCCTCAAGCTCACCACTCCGAGGTCCAACACCAGACTTCTTCAGGGGTGAAAGATCCCCAACAGCCTTAAACTCACTTCCTATAAAGAGGAGGACATTACAAGAAGAGCTCCTCTCTGGTGCTGCCCCCTTCAGGCTCACCACTCCGAGGTCCAGAACCGGACTTCTTCAGGGGTGAATGATCCCCAACAGCCTTCAACTTACTTCCTATGAGGAGGAGGACATTACAAGAAGAGCTCCTCTCTGGTGCTGCCCCCTTCAGGCTCACCACTCCGAGGTCCAGAACCGGACTTCTTCAGGGGTGAAAGATCCCCAATAGCCTTCAACTCACTTCCTATGAAGAGGAGGACATTACAAGAAGAGCTCCTCTCTGGTGCTGCCCCCTTCAGGCTCAACACTCAGATCCAGAACCGGACTTCTTCAGGGGTGAATGATCCCCAACAGCCTTCAACTCACTTTCTATGAGGAAAATGCTGAAGAAGTCCTCTCTGCATGATTCTGAACTGCCAACTGCAGAGAAAGAGGAGAAGCTGTGAGATCATGTGACTGGAGACGGTCCGAGACTTCAGACATAATACAGGAGATGATCAGAGACTGCAGACAGTACAGAAGATGATCAGGGACTCCAGACATAATACAGGAGATGATCAGAGACTGCAGACATAATACAGGAGATGATCAGAGACTGCAGACATAATACAGGCGATGATCAGAGACTGCAGACACAGTACAGGAGATGGTCAGAGACTGCAGACACAGTACAGGAGATGGTCAGAGACTGCAGACACAGTACAGGAGATGGTCAGAGACTGCAGACACAGTACAGGAGATGGTCAGAGACTGCAGACACAGTACAGGAGATGGTCAGAGACTGCAGACACAGTACAGGAGATGGTCAGAGACTGCAGACACAGTACAGGAGATGGTCAGAGACTGCAGACACAGTACAGGAGATGGTCAGAGACTGCAGACATAGTAGTCTCTGTTAGTTGTCACCAGTAGAGGAATGGAGGGGAAATCTTCTTATGGGGACACCTCTATAGGAGAGATGAGTGTGACTTTCGGGTAAGTTGGGACATAACAGAGAAGAAGTCCCCCCCTCCCCCCTCCCTCCATTACTAAAGATGGAAGTTCTGACATGAAATAATTGTTCCAGTAGAGGGAGATCCCGGACTGATGAAATAAGTGATAGGGGGAGGGGTATTAGTTCTGCTCGGGTGCTGCCCCCTGGGGGAGGAACAAGGAATTGTTGGAAGATTATTAGTAATACGGGTCAGCAAAGTGCAATCGCCTCCCGCAGATCATCAGATATTCTAATTGTCCTTCCGCCAGGTGAGCTGTGATTGGTCGCTGAGGATTGCCGCACTTTGCTCTCTTTTATGGAACGCGTTTTGTATCCTCCACTTTTCACAATTTCTTTTTTTACTTTCGGTGCGTTTCGCTTCAGGTGCGAATTTTTGCTCCATTGAGAGCCGATCGGGACCTGGATGTGGGGGGGAAACCCTCATCCAATCGGCATATGTGGGACCCCCGGCCTTACAGGGAGGGGTTAGGCTGGTCATAGTGATCAAAGTTTGCGGCTCGGTGCTGGTGATCTCACGCAGCCTATTTGCAGCCGTTTCTCATCTGCATGCATTGTGATGACGGCTGCACAGCGTTTCTCAGGGTGGCTTTCCTGGTGGTGACACCAGAGGGCCGTGTCTTTGTGTTCTCCAGCTAAAGATCATGTGACCGGGTGACAAGCTCCTCCCTTTTACACCCCAACACATATGAAGTACACAGATTCCGGGGCACCGAGTGAGTTTAATTACCCCCCAGAACCCGAGTACTTCACGTGAGGAGGGCAATTGGGAGGTAGTGACAGAGCGTTGTCACCCTATAACAGGAAGTGACCTCCATGGCGGGATCACCGGGGATTGGAGAGACATGAAGATCAGATGAGATATTAGTGACAGATTTTCCATCGGCTATAAAGGGTGGAAACAAAATGGCAAATAAAAAATAAAAACCCAAATATATATTGCATACAATCGCTACACAAGTCCGATCCCTTTCCTTTCCAATCTGCAGCCGCTGTCATCTTCTGAAAAATCCAATATGGCCGCCTGGTGGCGCTCTGTACACAGAATGGTACACAGAACCCCGCCCACCAAAAATCCAATATGGCCCCTTGGGGGCGCTCTGTACACAGAATGGTACACAGAACCCCGCCCGCCAAAAATCCAATATGGCCGCCTGGGGGCGCTCTGTACACAGAACCCCGCCCACCAAAAATCCAATATGGCCACCTGGGGGCGCTCTGTACACAGAACCCCGCCCACCAAAAATCCAATATGGCTGCCTGGGGGCGCTCTGTACACAGAACCCCGCCCACCAAAAATCCAATATGGCCGCCTGGGGGCGCTCTGTACACAAAATGGTACACGGAACCCCGCCCACCAAAAATCCAATATGGCCGCCTGGGGGCGCTCTGTACACAGAATGGTAAACAGAACCCCGCCCACCAAAAATCCAATATGGCCGCCTGGGGGCGCTCTGTACACAGAATGGTACACAGAACCCCGCCCGCCAAAAATCCAATATGGTCGCCTGGGGCGCTCTGTACACAGAATGGTAGACAGAACCCCACCCACCAAATATCCAATATGGCCGCCTGGGGGCGCTCTGTAGACAGAATGGTACACAGAACCCCGCCCACCAAAAATCCAATATGGCTGCCTGGGGGCGCTCTGTAGACAGAATGGTACACAGAACCCTGCCCACCAAAAATCCAATATGGCCGCCTGGGGGCGCTCTGTAGACAGAATGGTACACAGAACCCTGCCCACCAAAAATCCAATATGGCCACCTGGGGGCGCTCTGTACACAGAACCCCGCCCACCAAAAATCCAATATGGCCGCCTGGGGGTGCTCTGTACACAGAATGGTACACAGAACCCCGCCCACCAAAAATCCAATATGGCCGCCTGGGGGCGCTCTGTACACAGAACCCCGCCCACCAAAAATCCAATATGGCCGCCTGGGGGCGCTCTGTACACAAAATGGTACAGGGAACCCCGCCCACCAAAAATCCAATATGGCCGCCTGGGGGCGCTCTGTACACAGAATGGTAGACAGAACCCCGCCCACCAAAAATCCAATATGGCCGCCTGGGGGCGCTCTGTACACAGAATGGTACACAGAACCCCACCCGCCAAAAATCCAATATGGCCGCCTGGGGGCGCTCTGTACACAGAATGGTAGATAGAACCCCGCCCACCAAAAATCCAATATGGCCGCCTGGGGGCGCTCTGTAGACAGAATGGTACACAGAACCCCGCCCACCAAAAATCCAATATGGCCACCTGGGGGCGCTCTGTACACAGAATGGTACACAGAGTGCCCCTCCCCCCAGAGATGTCATTTCCTGTGATTGGCTCCCTCATTTTCCCAGAAATATGCACTAAGATACAAATCAGATGTTGGGCATCCCCTGCAACATAAATGTCATTTTTGGTGAGATCTTCCCAATAAGAAATCACGTTTAAAGGGATGCAGCCCCCGCCGCTCTCCTCATTAGAGCCATGCAGGTGCAGCGCCTGATTGATAATTATAAAGTCCCTCCCATTCACATTCACTTGACACATGGACACAGAGAAACACACAGATATTTCTTCAGAGTAACAAAAAGTAAGAATCTGCTACAAAGTTTGTTACAATCCCCCGCAATGTACAGAGATCACCCAGAGGGGGGAGGGGTTTATTCCCCGCAATGTACAGAGATCACCCAGAGGGGGAGGGGTTTATTCCCCGCAATGTACAGAGATCACCCAGAGGGGGAGGGGTTTATTCCCTGCAATGTACAGAGATCACCCAGAGGGGGAGGGGTTTATTCCCCGCAATGTACAGAGATCACCCAGAGGGGGAGGGGTTTATTCCCCGCAATGTACAGAGATCACCCAGAGGGGGAGGGGTTTATTCCCCGCAATGTACAGAGATCACCCAGAGGGGGAGGGGTTTATTCCCTGCAATGTACAGAGATCACCCAGAGGGGGGAGGGGTTTATTCCCCGCAATGTACAGAGATCACCCAGAGGGGGAGGGGTTTATTCCCCGCAATGTACAGAGATCACCCAGAGGGGGAGGGGTTTATTCCCTGCAATGTACAGAGATCACCCAGAGGGGGGAGGGGTTTATTCCCCGCAATGTACAGAGATCACCCAGAGGGGGAGGGGTTTATTCCCCGCAATGTACAGAGATCACCCAGAGGGGGAGGGGTTTATTCCCTGCAATGTACAGAGATCACCCAGAGGGGGAGGGGTTTATTCCCTGCAATGTACAGAGATCACCCAGAGGGGGAGGGGTTTATTCCCTGCAATGTACAGAGATCACCCAGAGGGGGGAGGGGTTTATTCCCTGCAATGTACAGAGATCACCCAGAGGGGGGAGGGGTTTATTCCCCGCAATGTACAGAGATCACCCAGAGGGGGGAGGGGTTTATTCCCTGCAATGTACAGAGATCACCCAGAGGGGGGAGGGGTTTATTCCCCGCAATGTACAGAGATCACCCAGAGGGGGAGGGGTTTATTCCCTGCAATGTACAGAGATCACCCAGAGGGGGGAGGGGTTTATTTCCCGCAATGTACAGAGATCACCCAGAGGGGGAGGGGTTTATTCCCTGCAATGTACAGAGATCACCCAGAGGGGGAAGGGTTTATTCCCCGCAATGTACAGAGATCACCCAGAGGGGGGAGGGGTTTATTCCCTGCAATGTACAGAGATCACCCAGAGGGGGGAGGGGTTTATTCCCCGCAATGTACAGAGATCACCCAGAGGGGGGAGGGGTTTATTCCCCGCAATGTACAGAGATCACCCAGAGGGGGAGGGGTTTATTCCCCGCAATGTACAGAGATCACCCAGAGGGGGGAGGGGTTTATTCCCCGCAATGTACAGAGATCACCCAGAGGGGGAGGGGTTTATTCCCTGCAATGTACAGAGATCACCCAGAGGGGGAAGGGTTTATTCCCCGCAATGTACAGAGATCACCCAGAGGGGGGAGGGGTTTATTCCCTGCAATGTACAGAGATCACCCAGAGGGGGGAGGGGTTTATTCCCCGCAATGTACAGAGATCACCCAGAGGGGGGAGGGGTTTATTCCCCGCAATGTACAGAGATCACCCAGAGGGGGAGGGGTTTATTCCCCGCAATGTACAGAGATCACCCAGAGGGGGAGGGGTTTATTCCCCGCAATGTACAGAGATCACCCAGAGGGGGAGGGGTTTATTCCCCGCAATGTACAGAGATCACCCAGAGGGGGAGGGGTTTATTCCCCGCAATGTACAGAGATCACCCAGAGGGGGAGGGGTTTATTCCCCGCAATGTACAGAGATCACCCAGAGGGGGGAGGGGTTTATTCCCCGCAATGTACAGAGATCACCCAGAGGGGGGAGGGGTTTATTCCCCGCAATGTACAGAGATCACCCAGAGGGGGAGGGGTTTATTCCCCGCAATGTACAGAGATCACCCAGAGGGGGAGGGGTTTATTCCCTGCAATGTACAGAGATCACCCAGAGGGGGGAGGGGTTTATTCCCCGCAATGTACAGAGATCACCCAGAGGGGGGAGGGGTTTATTCCCCGCAATGTACAGAGATCACCCAGAGGGGGAGGGGTTTATTCCCTGCAATGTACAGAGATCACCCAGAGGGGGAGGGGTTTATTCCCCGCAATGTACAGAGATCACCCAGAGGGGGGAGGGGTTTATTCCCTGCAATGTACAGAGATCACCCAGAGGGGGAGGGGTTTATTCCCCGCAATGTACAGAGATCACCCAGAGGGGGGAGGGGTTTATTCCCTGCAATGTACAGAGATCACCCAGAGGGGGAGGGGTTTATTCCCTGCAATGTACAGAGATCACCCAGAGGGGGGAGGGGTTTATTCCCCGCAATGTACAGAGATCACCCAGAGGGGGGAGGGGTTTATTCCCCGCAATGTACAGAGATCACCCAGAGGGGGAGGGGTTTATTCCCTGCAATGTACAGAGATCACCCAGAGGGGGAGGGGTTTATTCCCCGCAATGTACAGAGATCACCCAGAGGGGGAGGGGTTTATTCCCTGCAATGTACAGAGATCACCCAGAGGGGGAGGGGTTTATTCCCTGCAATGTACAGAGATCACCCAGAGGGGGGAGGGGTTTATTCCCTGCAATGTACAGAGATCACCCAGAGGGGGAGGGGTTTATTCCCTGCAATGTACAGAGATCACCCAGAGGGGGGAGGGGTTTATTCCCCGCAATGTACAGAGATCACCCAGAGGGGGAGGGGTTTATTCCCCGCAATGTACAGAGATCACCCAGAGGGGGAGGGGTTTATTCCCCGCAATGTACAGAGATCACCCAGAGGGGGGAGGGGTTTATTCCCTGCAATGTACAGAGATCACCCAGAGGGGGGAGGGGTTTATTCCCTGCAATGTACAGAGATCACCCAGAGGGGGAAGGGTTTATTCCCCGCAATGTACAGAGATCACCCAGAGGGGGAGGGGTTTATTCCCCGCAATGTACAGAGATCACCCAGAGGGGGAGGGGTTTATTCCCCGCAATGTACAGAGATCACCCAGAGGGGGAGGGGTTTATTCCCTGCAATGTACAGAGATCACCCAGAGGGGGAGGGGTTTATTCCCCGCAATGTACAGAGATCACCCAGAGGGGGAGGGGTTTATTCCCTGCAATGTACAGAGATCACCCAGAGGGGGAGGGGTTTATTCCCTGCAATGTACAGAGATCACCCAGAGGGGGGAGGGGTTTATTCCCTGCAATGTACAGAGATCACCCAGAGGGGGAGGGGTTTATTCCCTGCAATGTACAGAGATCACCCAGAGGGGGGAGGGGTTTATTCCCCGCAATGTACAGAGATCACCCAGAGGGGGAGGGGTTTATTCCCCGTAATGTACAGAGATCACCCAGAGGGGGAGGGGTTTATTCCCCGCAATGTACAGAGATCACCCAGAGGGGGGAGGGGTTTATTCCCTGCAATGTACAGAGATCACCCAGAGGGGGGAGGGGTTTATTCCCTGCAATGTACAGAGATCACCCAGAGGGGGAAGGGTTTATTCCCCGCAATGTACAGAGATCACCCAGAGGGGGAGGGGTTTATTCCCTGCAATGTACAGAGATCACCCAGAGGGGGGAGGGGTTTATTCCCCGCAATGTACAGAGATCACCCAGAGGGGGGAGGGGTTTATTCCCCGCAATGTACAGAGATCACCCAGAGGGGGGAGGGGTTTATTCCCCGCAATGTACAGAGATCACCCAGAGGGGGAGGGGTTTATTCCCTGCAATGTACAGAGATCACCCAGAGGGGGGAGGGGTTTATTCCCTGCAATGTACAGAGATCACCCAGAGGGGGAGGGGTTTATTCCCCGCAATGTACAGAGATCACCCAGAGGGGGGAGGGGTTTATTCCCCGCAATGTACAGAGATCACCCAGAGGGGGAGGGGTTTATTCCCTGCAATGTACAGAGATCACCCAGAGGGGGAGGGGTTTATTCCCCGCAATGTACAGAGATCACCCAGAGGGGGAGGGGTTTATTCCCCGCAATGTACAGAGATCACCCAGAGGGGGAGGGGTTTATTCCCCGCAATGTACAGAGATCACCCAGAGGGGGAGGGGTTTATTCCCCGCAATGTACAGAGATCACCCAGAGGGGGAGGGGTTTATTCCCCGCAATGTACAGAGATCACCCAGAGGGGGGAGGGGTTTATTCCCCGCAATGTACAGAGATCACCCAGAGGGGGGAGGGGTTTATTCCCTGCAATGTACAGAGATCACCCAGAGGGGGGAGGGGTTTATTCCCTGCAATGTACAGAGATCACCCAGAGGGGGAGGGGTTTATTCCCTGCAATGTACAGAGATCACCCAGAGGGGGAGGGGTTTATTCCCCGCAATGTACAGAGATCACCCAGAGGGGGAGGGGTTTATTCCCTGCAATGTACAGAGATCACCCAGAGGGGGAGGGGTTTATTCCCCGCAATGTACAGAGATCACCCAGAGGGGGAGGGGTTTATTCCCCGCAATGTACAGAGATCACCCAGAGGGGGAGGGGTTTATTCCCTGCAATGTACAGAGATCACCCAGAGGGGGAGGGGTTTATTCCCTGCAATGTACAGAGATCACCCAGAGGGGGGAGGGGTTTATTCCCCGCAATGTACAGAGATCACCCAGAGGGGGAGGGGTTTATTCCCCGCAATGTACAGAGATCACCCAGAGGGGGAGGGGTTTATTCCCCGCAATGTACAGAGATCACCCAGAGGGGGGAGGGGTTTATTCCCTGCAATGTACAGAGATCACCCAGAGGGGGGAGGGGTTTATTCCCTGCAATGTACAGAGATCACCCAGAGGGGGGAGGGGTTTATTCCCTGCAATGTACAGAGATCACCCAGAGGGGGAGGGGTTTATTCCCTGCAATGTACAGAGATCACCCAGAGGGGGAGGGGTTTATTCCCCGCAATGTACAGAGATCACCCAGAGGGGGAGGGGTTTATTCCCTGCAATGTACAGAGATCACCCAGAGGGGGAGGGGTTTATTCCCCGCAATGTACAGAGATCACCCAGAGGGGGAGGGGTTTATTCCCCGCAATGTACAGAGATCACCCAGAGGGGGAGGGGTTTATTCCCCGCAATGTACAGAGATCACCCAGAGGGGGAGGGGTTTATTCCCTGCAATGTACAGAGATCACCCAGAGGGGGGAGGGGTTTATTCCCCGCAATGTACAGAGATCACCCAGAGGGGGAGGGGTTTATTCCCTGCAATGTACAGAGATCACCCAGAGGGGGGAGGGGTTTATTCCCTGCAATGTACAGAGATCACCCAGAGAGGGAGGGGTTTTTTCCCGCAATGTACAGAGATCACCCAGAGGGGGAGGGGTTTATTCCCCGCAATGTACAGAGATCACCCAGAGGGGGGAGGGGTTTATTCCCCGCAATGTACAGAGATCACCCAGAGGGGGGAGGGGTTTATTCCCCGCAATGTACAGAGATCACCCAGAGGGGGGAGGGGTTTATTCCCTGCAATGTACAGAGATCACCCAGAGGGGGAGGGGTTTATTCCTCGCAATGTACAGAGATCACCCAGAGGGGGAGGGGTTTATTCCCCGCAATGTACAGAGATCACCCAGAGGGGGAGGGGTTTATTCCCCGCAATGTACAGAGATCACCCAGAGGGGGAGGGGTTTATTCCCCGCAATGTACAGAGATCACCCAGAGGGGGAGGGGTTTATTCCCCGCAATGTACAGAGATCACCCAGAGGGGGAGGGGTTTATTCCCCGCAATGTACAGAGATCACCCAGAGGGGGAGGGGTTTATTCCCCGCAATGTACAGAGATCACCCAGAGGGGGAGGGGTTTATTCCCCGCAATGTACAGAGATCACCCAGAGGGGGGAGGGGTTTATTCCCCGCAATGTACAGAGATCACCCAGAGGGGGGAGGGGTTTATTCCCTGCAATGTACAGAGATCACCCAGAGGGGGAGGGGTTTATTCCCTGCAATGTACAGAGATCACCCAGAGGGGGAGGGGTTTATTCCCTGCAATGTACAGAGATCACCCAGAGGGGGGAGGGGTTTATTCCCTGCAATGTACAGAGATCACCCAGAGGGGGAGGGGTTTATTCCCCGCAATGTACAGAGATCACCCAGAGGGGGAGGGGTTTATTCCCTGCAATGTACAGAGATCACCCAGAGGGGGAGGGGTTTATTCCCAGCAATGTACAGAGATCACCCAGAGGGGGAGGGGTTTATTCCCCGCAATGTACAGAGATCACCCAGAGGGGGAGGGGTTTATTCCCCGCAATGTACAGAGATCACCCAGAGGGGGAGGGGTTTATTCCCTGCAATGTACAGAGATCACCCAGAGGGGGAGGGGTTTATTCCCTGCAATGTACAGAGATCACCCAGAGGGGGGAGGGGTTTATTCCCCGCAATGTACAGAGATCACCCAGAGGGGAGGGGTTTATTCCCTGCAATGTACAGAGATCACCCAGAGGGGGGAGGGGTTTATTCCCTGCAATGTACAGAGATCACCCAGAGGGGGAGGGGTTTATTCCCCGCAATGTACAGAGATCACCCAGAGGGGGAGGGGTTTATTCCCTGCAATGTACAGAGATCACCCAGAGGGGGAGGGGTTTATTCCCCGCAATGTACAGAGATCACCCAGAGGGGGAGGGGTTTATTCCCCGCAATGTACAGAGATCACCCAGAGGGGGAGGGGTTTATTCCCCGCAATGTACAGAGATCACCCAGAGGGGGAGGGGTTTATTCCTCGCAATGTACAGAGATCACCCAGAGGGGGGAGGGGTTTATTCCCCGCAATGTACAGAGATCACCCAGAGGGGGAGGGGTTTATTCCCTGCAATGTACAGAGATCACCCAGAGGGGGAGGGGTTTATTCCCTGCAATGTACAGAGATCACCCAGAGGGGGGAGGGGTTTATTCCCTGCAATGTACAGAGATCACCCAGAGGGGGATGGGTTTATTCCCTGCAATGTACAGAGATCACCCAGAGGGGGAGGGGTTTATTCCCTGCAATGTACAGAGATCACCCAGAGGGGGAGGGGTTTATTCCCCGCAATGTACAGAGATCACCCAGAGGGGGGAGGGGTTTATTCCCCGCAATGTACAGAGATCACCCAGAGGGGGAGGGGTTTATTCCCCGCAATGTACAGAGATCACCCAGAGGGGGAGGGGTTTATTCCTCGCAATGTACAGAGATCACCCAGAGGGGGAGGGGTTTATTCCCCGCAATGTACAGAGATCACCCAGAGGGGGAGGGGTTTATTCCCCGCAATGTACAGAGATCACCCAGAGGGGGAGGGGTTTATTCCCCGCAATGTACAGAGATCACCCAGAGGGGGAGGGGTTTATTCCCCGCAATGTACAGAGATCACCCAGAGGGGGAGGGGTTTATTCCCCGCAATGTACAGAGATCACCCAGAGGGGGAGGGGTTTATTCCCTGCAATGTACAGAGATCACCCAGAGGGGGAGGGGTTTATTCCCTGCAATGTACAGAGATCACCCAGAGGGGGGAGGGGTTTATTCCCCGCAATGTACAGAGATCACCCAGAGGGGGAGGGGTTTATTCCCTGCAATGTACAGAGATCACCCAGAGGGGGAGGGGTTTATTCCCTGCAATGTACAGAGATCACCCAGAGGGGGAGGGGTTTATTCCCCGCAATGTACAGAGATCACCCAGAGGGGGGAGGGGTTTATTCCCCGCAATGTACAGAGATCACCCAGAGGGGGGAGGGGTTTATTCCCTGCAATGTACAGAGATCACCCAGAGGGGGAGGGGTTTATTCCCCGCAATGTACAGAGATCACCCAGAGGGGGAGGGGTTTATTCCCTGCAATGTACAGAGATCACCCAGAGGGGGAGGGGTTTATTCCCTGCAATGTACAGAGATCACCCAGAGGGGGAGGGGTTTATTCCCTGCAATGTACAGAGATCACCCAGAGGGGGAGGGGTTTATTCCCCGCAATGTACAGAGATCACCCAGAGGGGGGAGGGGTTTATTCCCCGCAATGTACAGAGATCACCCAGAGGGGGAGGGGTTTATTCCCCGCAATGTACAGAGATCACCCAGAGGGGGAGGGGTTTATTCCTCGCAATGTACAGAGATCACCCAGAGGGGGAGGGGTTTATTCCCCGCAATGTACAGAGATCACCCAGAGGGGGAGGGGTTTATTCCCCGCAATGTACAGAGATCACCCAGAGGGGGAGGGGTTTATTCCCCGCAATGTACAGAGATCACCCAGAGGGGGAGGGGTTTATTCCCCGCAATGTACAGAGATCACCCAGAGGGGGAGGGGTTTATTCCCCGCAATGTACAGAGATCACCCAGAGGGGGAGGGGTTTATTCCCTGCAATGTACAGAGATCACCCAGAGGGGGAGGGGTTTATTCCCTGCAATGTACAGAGATCACCCAGAGGGGGAGGGGTTTATTCCCTGCAATGTACAGAGATCACCCAGAGGGGGAGGGGTTTATTCCCCGCAATGTACAGAGATCACCCAGAGGGGGAGGGGTTTATTCCCCGCAATGTACAGAGATCACCCAGAGGGGGAGGGGTTTATTCCCCGCAATGTACAGAGATCACCCAGAGGGGGGAGGGGTTTATTCCCCGCAATGTACAGAGATCACCCAGAGGGGGAGGGGTTTATTCCCCGCAATGTACAGAGATCACCCAGAGGGGGGAGGGGTTTATTCCCCGCAATGTACAGAGATCACCCAGAGGGGGAGGGGTTTATTCCCTGCAATGTACAGAGATCACCCAGAGGGGGAGGGGTTTATTCCCTGCAATGTACAGAGATCACCCAGAGGGGGAGGGGTTTATTCCTCGCAATGTACAGAGATCACCCAGAGGGGGAGGGGTTTATTCCCTGCAATGTACAGAGATCACCCAGAGGGGGAGGGGTTTATTCCCCGCAATGTACAGAGATCACCCAGAGGGGGGAGGGGTTTATTCCCCGCAATGTACAGAGATCACCCAGAGGGGGGAGGGGTTTATTCCCCGCAATGTACAGAGATCACCCAGAGGGGGGAGGGGTTTATTCCCCGCAATGTACAGAGATCACCCAGAGGGGGAGGGGTTTATTCCCTGCAATGTACAGAGATCACCCAGAGGGGGAGGGGTTTATTCCCTGCAATGTACAGAGATCACCCAGAGGGGGAGGGGTTTATTCCCTGCAATGTACAGAGATCACCCAGAGGGGGAGGGGTTTATTCCTCGCAATGTACAGAGATCACCCAGAGGGGGAGGGGTTTATTCCCTGCAATGTACAGAGATCACCCAGAGGGGGAGGGGTTTATTCCCCGCAATGTACAGAGATCACCCAGAGGGGGGAGGGGTTTATTCCCCGCAATGTACAGAGATCACCCAGAGGGGGGAGGGGTTTATTCCCCGCAATGTACAGAGATCACCCAGAGGGGGGAGGGGTTTATTCCCTGCAATGTACAGAGATCACCCAGAGGGGGGAGGGGTTTATTCCTCGCAATGTACAGAGATCACCCAGAGGGGGAGGGGTTTATTCCCTGCAATGTACAGAGATCACCCAGAGGGGGGAGGGGTTTATTCCCCGCAATGTACAGAGATCACCCAGAGGGGGGAGGGGTTTATTCCCTGCAATGTACAGAGATCACCCAGAGGGGGAGGGGTTTATTCCCCGCAATGTACAGAGATCACCCAGAGGGGGAGGGGTTTATTCCCCGCAATGTACAGAGATCACCCAGAGGGGGAGGGGTTTATTCCCTGCAATGTACAGAGATCACCCAGAGGGGGAGGGGTTTATTCCCCGCAATGTACAGAGATCACCCAGAGGGGGAGGGGTTTATTCCCCGCAATGTACAGAGATCACCCAGAGGGGGAGGGGTTTATTCCCCGCAATGTACAGAGATCACCCAGAGGGGGAGGGGTTTATTCCCTGCAATGTACAGAGATCACCCAGAGGGGGAGGGGTTTATTCCCTGCAATGTACAGAGATCACCCAGAGGGGGAGGGGTTTATTCCCTGCAATGTACAGAGATCACCCAGAGGGGGAGGGGTTTATTCCCTGCAATGTACAGAGATCACCCAGAGGGGGAGGGGTTTATTCCCCGCAATGTACAGAGATCACCCAGAGGGGGAGGGGTTTATTCCCTGCAATGTACAGAGATCACCCAGAGGGGGAGGGGTTTATTCCCTGCAATGTACAGAGATCACCCAGAGGGGGGAGGGGTTTATTCCCCGCAATGTACAGAGATCACCCAGAGGGGGGAGGGGTTTATTCCCTGCAATGTACAGAGATCACCCAGAGGGGGAGGGGTTTATTCCCTGCAATGTACAGAGATCACCCAGAGGGGGAGGGGTTTATTCCCTGCAATGTACAGAGATCACCCAGAGGGGGAGGGGTTTATTCCCCGCAATGTACAGAGATCACCCAGAGGGGGAGGGGTTTATTCCCCGCAATGTACAGAGATCACCCAGAGGGGGAGGGGTTTATTCCCCGCAATGTACAGAGATCACCCAGAGGGGGAGGGGTTTATTCCCCGCAATGTACAGAGATCACCCAGAGGGGGAGGGGTTTATTCCCTGCAATGTACAGAGATCACCCAGAGGGGGGAGGGGTTTATTCCCTGCAATGTACAGAGATCACCCAGAGGGGGAGGGGTTTATTCCCTGCAATGTACAGAGATCACCCAGAGGGGGAGGGGTTTATTCCCTGCAATGTACAGAGATCACCCAGAGGGGGAGGGGTTTATTCCCCGCAATGTACAGAGATCACCCAGAGGGGGAGGGGTTTATTCCCCGCAATGTACAGAGATCACCCAGAGGGGGAGGGGTTTATTCCCTGCAATGTACAGAGATCACCCAGAGGGGGGAGGGGTTTATTCCCCGCAATGTACAGAGATCACCCAGAGGGGGAGGGGTTTATTCCCTGCAATGTACAGAGATCACCCAGAGGGGGGAGGGGTTTATTCCCCGCAATGTACAGAGATCACCCAGAGGGGGAGGGGTTTATTCCCCGCAATGTACAGAGATCACCCAGAGGGGGGAGGGGTTTATTCCCTGCAATGTACAGAGATCACCCAGAGGGGGAGGGGTTTATTCCCTGCAATGTACAGAGATCACCCAGAGGGGGGAGGGGTTTATTCCCCGCAATGTACAGAGATCACCCAGAGGGGGAGGGGTTTATTCCCTGCAATGTACAGAGATCACCCAGAGGGGGGAGGGGTTTATTCCCTGCAATGTACAGAGATCACCCAGAGGGGGAGGGGTTTATTCCCTGCAATGTACAGAGATCACCCAGAGGGGGAGGGGTTTATTCCCTGCAATGTACAGAGATCACCCAGAGGGGGGAGGGGTTTATTCCCTGCAATGTACAGAGATCACCCAGAGGGGGGAGGGGTTTATTCCCCGCAATGTACAGAGATCACCCAGAGGGGGAGGGGTTTATTCCCCGCAATGTACAGAGATCACCCAGAGGGGGGAGGGGTTTATTCCCCGCAATGTACAGAGATCACCCAGAGGGGGAGGGGTTTATTCCCTGCAATGTACAGAGATCACCCAGAGGGGGAGGGGTTTATTCCCCGCAATGTACAGAGATCACCCAGAGGGGGAGGGGTTTATTCCCTGCAATGTACAGAGATCACCCAGAGGGGGAGGGGTTTATTCCCTGCAATGTACAGAGATCACCCAGAGGGGGAGGGGTTTATTCCCTGCAATGTACAGAGATCACCCAGAGGGGGGAGGGGTTTATTCCCCGCAATGTACAGAGATCACCCAGAGGGGGAGGGGTTTATTCCCTGCAATGTACAGAGATCACCCAGAGGGGGAGGGGTTTATTCCCTGCAATGTACAGAGATCACCCAGAGGGGGAGGGGTTTATTCCCTGCAATGTACAGAGATCACCCAGAGGGGGAGGGGTTTATTCCCCGCAATGTACAGAGATCACCCAGAGGGGGAGGGGTTTATTCCCCGCAATGTACAGAGATCACCCAGAGGGGGAGGGGTTTATTCCCCGCAATGTACAGAGATCACCCAGAGGGGGAGGGGTTTATTCCCCGCAATGTACAGAGATCACCCAGAGGGGGAGGGGTTTATTCCCCGCAATGTACAGAGATCACCCAGAGGGGGAGGGGTTTATTCCCTGCAATGTACAGAGATCACCCAGAGGGGGGAGGGGTTTATTCCCCGCAATGTACAGAGATCACCCAGAGGGGGGAGGGGTTTATTCCCTGCAATGTACAGAGATCACCCAGAGGGGGGAGGGGTTTATTCCCTGCAATGTACAGAGATCACCCAGAGGGGGAGGGGTTTATTCCCTGCAATGTACAGAGATCACCCAGAGGGGGGAGGGGTTTATTCCCTGCAATGTACAGAGATCACCCAGAGGGGGGAGGGGTTTATTCCCTGCAATGTACAGAGATCACCCAGAGGGGGGAGGGGTTTATTCCCCGCAATGTACAGAGATCACCCAGAGGGGGGAGGGGTTTATTCCCCGCAATGTACAGAGATCACCCAGAGGGGGAGGGGTTTATTCCCCGCAATGTACAGAGATCACCCAGAGGGGGAGGGGTTTATTCCCTGCAATGTACAGAGATCACCCAGAGGGGGAGGGGTTTATTCCCCGCAATGTACAGAGATCACCCAGAGGGGGAGGGGTTTATTCCCCGCAATGTACAGAGATCACCCAGAGGGGGGAGGGGTTTATTCCCCGCAATGTACAGAGATCACCCAGAGGGGGAGGGGTTTATTCCCTGCAATGTACAGAGATCACCCAGAGGGGGGAGGGGTTTATTCCCTGCAATGTACAGAGATCACCCAGAGGGGGGAGGGGTTTATTCCCTGCAATGTACAGAGATCACCCAGAGGGGGAGGGGTTTATTCCCTGCAATGTACAGAGATCACCCAGAGGGGGGAGGGGTTTATTCCCCGCAATGTACAGAGATCACCCAGAGGGGGAGGGGTTTATTCCCTGCAATGTACAGAGATCACCCAGAGGGGGAGGGGTTTATTCCCCGCAATGTACAGAGATCACCCAGAGGGGGAGGGGTTTATTCCCCGCAATGTACAGAGATCACCCAGAGGGGGAGGGGTTTATTCCCCGCAATGTACAGAGATCACCCAGAGGGGGGAGGGGTTTATTCCCTGCAATGTACAGAGATCACCCAGAGGGGGGAGGGGTTTATTCCCCGCAATGTACAGAGATCACCCAGAGGGGGAGGGGTTTATTCCCTGCAATGTACAGAGATCACCCAGAGGGGGGAGGGGTTTATTCCCTGCAATGTACAGAGATCACCCAGAGGGGGAGGGGTTTATTCCCTGCAATGTACAGAGATCACCCAGAGGGGGAGGGGTTTATTCCCTGCAATGTACAGAGATCACCCAGAGGGGGGAGGGGTTTATTCCCCGCAATGTACAGAGATCACCCAGAGGGGGGAGGAGTTACACTGATGAAAAGTGAAAGCTGATTGGTTGTTCTTGTGCCTTGTGTTGCAGGACGCGGAGGAGCAGCTCCGTGACGTACAGAAGGAGACGGAAGAATTGCGCTCCTGGAAGAGAACTCTGGTGGACTTCCTGTGTGAGGACGAGGAAACTTTCCGCATGGAGGAATGCTGCAAAATCTTCAGCTGCTTCTGCCAGAAATTCCAGACCGCCATAAAGGTGAGCAAGGGAGAGAGGGAGGGGGGGGCGCCGGCTCGTACGAGACAGACGTTGTCTCAGCTGATCGGTTGCTATGGGCAACGACACCGGTAGCGATAAAACGGCTGAAAAGCGAGAGGGAGGAGCTAATAGAAGCACAGAGTGGAAGTGTGGGGGAGAATTGGCTTCACTTCCTGTCCCCAAAACTCATCAAGAAATGAAATCTGAGTGAGAGAAATGTCCCCAGTGGAAGATTTCCTCCACCCCCTGCTCCAGTGACAACTGTACAATATTGGAAGTCTGAGGACCATTTTCTGCTCAAATGAAAATAAATAATAAAACAAAATTAATAATAAAAGTTAGTGTAGCGCCCCCCACCCCAGACTTTACCTGCTTTTCTTCTGATTGGCTCCTCCGCAGGAAAGACTGAGGCACACCGCACCACAAGCCCGTACCCTCCTGGACCGCACCACAAGCCCGTAGCCTCCTGGACCGCACCACAAGCCCGTAGCCTCCTGGACCGCACCACAAGCCCGTAGCCTCCTGGACCGCACCACAAGCCCGTAGCCTCCTGGACCGCACCACAAGCCCGTAGCCTCCTGGACCGCACCACAAGCCCGTAGCCTCCTGGACCGCACCACAAGCCCGTAGCCTCCTGGACCGCACCACAAGCCCGTAGCCTCCTGGACCGCACCACAAGCCCGTAGCCTCCTGGACCGCACCACAAGCCCGTAGCCTCCTGGACCGCACCACAAGCCCGTAGCCTCCTGGACCGCACCACAAGCCCGTAGCCTCCTGGACCGCACCACAAGCCCGTAGCCTCCTGGACCGCACCACAAGCCCGTAGCCTCCTGGACCGCACCACAAGCCCGTAGCCTCCCGGATGGGGAGGTTGAGCGGTGTTAGTTTCTCGGGCCGGCTTGCAGCCAGTGATTGAAAACCTCCCGAGCTGATCTAATTTCTGGGGCAGGCAGAAACAAGTCCTTAGTTCTCCCCAGTAAGCCACTGTCCACACCAACTGAAAGTCCAACTTCTTATTTATTCTTAAGGGCAATAAATAGTCTCTATGAGAGCAGACAGGTTGGGACAAACACGGGTCAGATAAGGTGGGAGGAGGTCCAGGCACAAACTTCATTTTGGGTTTCTCCTATTCTGATTATCACGAACAGGCTTGGCGCATGGTCCCTGCCACGGACCATGAGGTTGGTCACTGCCACTGACCTGGTGTGCGTAGAGTCACTGCCACTGTGACATAAAGAACCCGCACCCCCTTCTTTGAGTAACTCGGCCCCTTTTCAGGACAAGAACATCCCTCCGGAGAGTTACCAGAGGCCCCTTCTGTCACCACGACTCTGCGCTGGATCTTCAGAAAGGGTCACCTCCCCGGCCTCCTCGATCCTGGATGCGGGTCCCCTCGCAAGGCGGCACCCTGGGAGCCTCGATCCTTAGCGGACCCCAGCCAAAGGTTTCTGGGCCCCGGGCCTTCTCTAAAGTACCTCACCCCAGACTGAAGGTGTCTGGGATGGAAACAGCAGCTCCGTCTCCGGGCCTAGGGCACCCAGGGGCGACACACATGCACCCAGGCCTAAGGTGCCTGGGCACAGAACCAATGACGACGACCCCTCTTGAAGATGGCCGCCTCCTTTTTATATCCTCTCCCGACAGGCACAGCAGGTTCCCCGCCCCGCCGTACTGCTATTGAGAGGGGACAAGAAAAGGCACAACCTTGTACTGTGGTTCAACCCGGGCCTATGGCAACAGCGCCACCTATAGGCCCCAGGGAACTGCACATCAGTACCATCTCCAAGGGACAGAAAAGGTCCATGAAACCCAACAATCAGTGCATCTGAGCCTGATTACCACTCAGATGCTCCCCCTAAATATGACACCCCGCTACATTAATAAATAAGAAATTAAGAAAAAAAACCTAACCCCAAAATGGCCCCTAATATTAACCCCTAACACTAATATTACCCCCTAACCCTAATATTAACCCCTAACCCTAATATTAACCCCTAACCCTAATATTAACCCCTAATACTAATATTACCCCCCAACCCTAATATTACCCCCTAACCCTAATATTACCCCCTAATACTAATATTACCCCCCAACCCTAATATTACCCCCTAACACTAATATTACCCCCCAACCCTAATATTACCCCCCAACCCTAATATTAACCCCCAACCCTAATATTACCCCCAACCTTAATATTACCCCCCAACCCTAATATTACCCCCTAATACTATTACCCCCTAACCCTAATATTAACCCCAACCCTAATATTACCCCCTAACACTAATATCAACCCCTAATACTAATATTACCCCCTAACACTATTACCCCCTCACCCTAATATTACCCCCTAACCCTAATATTACCCCCTAACCCTAATATTACCCCCTAACCCTAATATTACCCCCTAACACTAATATTACCCCCTAACACTAATATTACCCCCTAACACTAATATAACTGGGTACTGACATTTATAAGTGTAGCACTACCCCCCGTAGGAGCTGCTGGTTAGTTTTGGGTTTTGCACGTTACCTCCTCAGCTGTGTTGTCCTGAGAGGAAAGTCTGTAGTAATGTCCACACCGATGTAAAACCTCAGTCAGGATTTATTTTCTTCTGCAGTAAACGTTGAGAAAGTAGAAGGTATAGAAGAGTAGGGAAAGGTTCAGGTACTCGCCACCAAATTGTAAAGGTATCAGTATAAAGTCACTCACCACTCTCAATGTTAGAGAGGGTATTGGTCACCCGGATAGTCCTCTCTCACAGGGCCTAGCAGCCGGAGTGACACACGAACCAGCAACGGGGCAGTCTCTGCCACAGACCTTTTTAGAGTTGAGCGAATGGATAGTCCAGGAATCCTCTGCCACAGGATTTCAATGTCCCAAACTTCCAGCCGTGCGCCAATCCGGCGCTCTGCAGGGCTTGTAGTATAGTGGATCCCTCCTTAATAAAGTTTCCAGGCCTCACCCGAGACAGCAGCACTTTGCCGGTCCCCTCCAGGGCAGGTCCTCCCCTGGTCTCCTCCACCAAGATAGCTTCCTCCCCATTTGGACGGACAGTTTTGGATCCCCTCTCCGAGTGTAGGCCCCAGCCAGATTAGCTGGGCCTACTAAATAGCGATGCAGCCTCGGGCCAACGTGGTCCCGAGACCAGAACCACACACACACCTCGCATCCGGAGGGCCACAAGGCGAAAAACTAACCCCGATCAATGGCGTCTGCCCCTTTAATATCCCCTCCCAGCAGGCACAGCGGGGCGACCACTCCCACCATACCACTGCCAAGAAGGGCCACCCAATGCACCATGGTTTGCCCATGTTCCAACAGGTGCCCGAGGTGGTAATGCCACCTACAGGCATTAAGGGAAATTGCTATCGGGCAAACCACAGCTAGAACCGAGGAAAATCTAAATGTAATTTAACAGTCTGAGTCCCACTACTGGCTCAGACATCCCTCTATATTTTAAATAGCGTCCCAACCTTTTGGGGAGGGCGCTACATACACCCCCCTCCACAAAAATACCCTGTCCCTAGTGGCTGAAAAAAAACAAAAACCTCAAGCCTGGGGTTTTGGTGCCTGAACCAAAAAAACTGGGACGGGGAGAGAAAAAGAGAAAGATACAGAGTACAGTAACAGGAATGGCATAATAAGACATGTTTATATTACACATTATGTATATTTACACTACCACCCATCACTATCTGTCTAATCCCACCCCATTCTCCGATGGTCTTGACAGCAGATCCGGTACCTAAGAGAAAACACAAAAGAATATACATGGAAAACATATAATCCTAAAGTATCAGACATATGTACACAGCAGCAGAACTGTATCCCTGTGAGAATGCAGTTTTCCTTCCTAAAGTTGTAATTGCTGTGTCAGCAATAAAAGTATTTTCCTAATTCGGTAAACCACTGCCACCTAGTGTCAAAGGCATCACAATGTCCTCCTTTTTTCTTTTTCAATCAGGGGTTGAAGCATAAGCACACGAGAACCATTGTTGAACACAGCGTTTCTCAGCAACCCTACTCTATCTTAACTAACCCCCAAAGTTCAGTTAGAGGGAGAAAAAAGCCTGTTCTTTGTCTCTTTTTTTTTTTTTTTTCAAAGCAACAAATTTTTTAGGGCGGAGAACAAAGTCACCTTGATCCAGAGCGTTCTCCTCTTGTAGAAAAACAGGAGGCAGAAATAACAAAGTCAAGTCACTTATTTAAAAAATGTCATAAGTAAAAACTGGGATCCGGTAAAGTCACAGACTTCCACTGTTTGTCCAGGGTGGTGATAAAATATACTGCATCATCCCCTCCTGGGCAGCGGAGAACAACCCGGTCGGCGTGAATGTGCCGGCCGTAACCCCAGTCCAAACAGCAACCCTTAAACCGATCCGCCATGGCAACCGAGTGCTCCAAGTTCCTGAACTGCTTGGGAACTTTAAGTTAGTCCCAGATGGCCTCCCCGTACCATTGCTCGCGGCGAGCTTCAATTTCCAACATTAGTTCCTTAGGTACGTAGGGGAACTCCAAGCCGTACTTGGTAGCTACCCTTTTCATCAAAATCCGCTGTAGGCGGGCAAGCTTGGGCAAAGACCCAGGGTTCCCCGTCCTGGGCAGTACATATGAGTCCGGTGACCTTCGGACCAAAGACATAGCAGATTGAGACCAGGGTCCTTCATTGGGTACAGACTCTTTCTTTATAACGGGGGTTTCCACCCGCGGTGTAGTGTCCCCAGAGCTCATGGGTGAACCCTCTTGGAAGCTACGTATCGGGGTGATACATCTCCTATGGTCCCATCCTTTCTCCTGAAACAGCCTCAATCAGCTCGTCTTCCCCAACATCTGAGGAGGATTCCAATTCCGAGGAATCCAACTCCTCGACGGGTAGATAGTTACGGGCAATTACAGTCACTTTGTCCCCAGCCTCCTTACCGATTCCTGTCGTGGAATTCCCGGAGACTTCACCCCTCACGAGGTGCGGTTCCGGCAGGCGCTAGGGTAGGCTTCGACTGTGGCTGCGGGAGACCTTAACTTAGCCCACCTTCCATTTTGTGGGCGGGATGGAGACACAAGTGGTGGCGGTGGCGGTGGCAGCGTCTGCTGCGATGTCCGCTGTTGGCTCCGTAGTGGTGGCGACATCCACTCCAGATTCGCTGGCTACAGCAGATGCAGGGTGCGCGGGCTGTACCGCAGGGGCAAAGGCAACCTCCTCAAGAGTAACGGTGCCTGTGATCCAGTCCACCCGATAAGCGCGGGGTGGTACGGTGGTTTGTTCCACCTCGAAGAGAAATTCCCCGCAGGACAGGCATCTACCAAAGGGGCGCAGCTGCACGGTCAGTCCGTTGTATCCAGGGCAGAGCATGCCCAGGGCCTCCACATCCCGACTTGTGTATAGCGTGAAGCGGCCTCGGGGCGTGAGTCAGATCCCCGTATCCATAAGCGGGCTCCACGCTGAGCAGTGTCCATAGTGCTGGGCACAGGGAACATCCTGGGTCCCGACATGGCTGGGGCCCACGAAAATGAAGACATGTTGCTCTTCTTGCTCAATCCAACGATCTCTGCTCTTGGCGCCAAAAACACTCACGTGTAGCACGCAGGTGGCAGGAACTCCTCCCACTTAGTTCTTTTTGCACGTAGCTCGCGGGCTTTCTTCTTTTTGGCCCCGCCCACGAACTACGCAGATAACAAAGCGATCTGTGCCCCTTGACCCCTTCTGCTCTCGTTAAAAGCACAGTCCAACACTTTTCAGGCACTCGCCACAACTATGCAAAGGTGTCAGTTTAAAGTCACTCACCACTCTCAATGTTAGAGGGGGTATTAGTCACCTGGATAGTCCCCTCTCACATGGCCCAGCAGCCGGGATGACACACTAATCAGCAACAGGGCAGTCTCTGCCACAGACTACCCAAGGTGAAATGGGTCTCTGCCACAGACCTTTTAAAGTGAACAAAGTCTCTGCCACAGACCTTTTAGAGTTGAGTGAATGAATAGTCCAGGAATCCTCTGCCACAGGATTTCAAACTCCCAAACTTCCAGCCGTACAGTTTAAGAGCCTTTAAGCCAATATGGCGAACTGCAGGGCTTGTATTATAGTGGATCCCTCCTTAATAAAGTTGCCAGGCCTCACCCGAGACAGCAGCACTTTGTCAGTCTTCTCCGGGGCAGGTCCTCCCCTGGTTTCCTTCATTAAGACAGCTTCCTCCCCATTTGGACGGACAGCTTGGGATCCCTTCTCCGAGTGTAGGCCCCAGCCAGACTAGCTGGGCCTACTAGATAGCGATGCAGCCTCGGGCCAACGTGGCCCCGAGACGAGGATCACACACACACACCTCGAGCCCGGAGCGCCACAAGGCGAAAAACGAACCCCGATCAATGGCGTCTGCCCCTTAAGTATCCCCTCCCAGCAGGCACAGCGGGGCGACCACTCCCACCATACCACTGCCGAGAAGGGCCACTCAATGCACCATGGTTTGCCCGTGTTCCAACAGGTGCCTGAGGTGGTAACGCCACCTACAGGCAATAAGGGAAATTGCTATCGGGCAAACCACAACTAGAACAGAGGCAAATCTAAATGTAATTTAACAGTCTGAGCCCAACTACTGGCTCAGACATCCCTCCTAAATTTTAAATAGCGTCCCAACCTTTTACATAGGTAAAGGTGATCCCGGGAATATCCGATTTCCACTCGGGGGATCAGGAAAGAATTCTTTCCCCTGCTGGAGGAAATTGGATCATGCTCTGCTGGGGTTTTCACCTTCCTCTGGATCAACTGTGTGTGAAGGATCGTGTATATGGGATTTATGATTTTCCCCCTTTTTATTGGTTGAACTGGATGGATTTGTGTCTTTTTGTCAACATGACTAATTATGTAACCCCTACCCTAATATTAACCCCTAACCCTTAATCCTAATATTAACCCCCTAACCCCAATCCTAATATTAAACCCTAACCCTAATATTAACTCTAATATTAACCCCTAATCCTAACCCTAATATTAACCCCCTAATCCTAATATTAAACCCTAACCCTAATCCGAATATTAACCCCTAACCTTAATATTAACTCCTAACCCCTAATCTAACAAACAATACATAAATAATAATAAATTATCCTCGTAGCGGGGTGTGAGCGCAACCTGTAGTGCACATCAGGATTGGGTTGATGTTTTTGAGCCTCGTTCTCCTCCTCGCTCCTCATAGCAGAACATCAGACAAATCTTTCCTCACTCCTGTGAATGATGAAGAAATCCTCCCAATATTAAGGGTCTCCTCCATCTCCCGCTGATAAAGGGGCCGCACAGTGTTGTCCCCCCCCCCCCCCGGCACCCCTTCCCCCACACAGGAGGAGGATGAGGTGCTGGTCCAGAGAGGTACGGGAAGGGTTAATGGCGGCTCCATCGCTCTCACTTCCTCTTATGACGCAGAATGGAGCTGAATCGCATCGCCCCCCCCCCCCTCAATGACATCACTCATCCCCCAACACGAGGCGCAGAAATCATGTCTGTACCTTACAGCTGACATGAGACATTCCTCAGCCAAGCATCACTGAATGAGTGCAGAGAGAATGAACACGGAATGAGAGCAGAGAACTCAAAGTGTTGGGTGGGTGATACAAAGTGTTACATTATTTACAGATAATCCCGGAATATCACCGTTACACAAGTCATGGGATGCAGCAATATGCCAGTGCTTCTATACTATTCTATGTGACTGTTAGGGATATTTCACCTGTTGTGTCACTGGGACAGGAAGTGAGGATTTTTTTTCTCCACCAGTGAAAACAGGAAGTGGGGATTATATTCTCCA
This sequence comes from Rana muscosa, assembly GCA_029206835.1. Lineage (NCBI taxonomy): Eukaryota > Metazoa > Chordata > Amphibia > Anura > Ranidae > Rana > Rana muscosa. The sequence continues at coordinate 350,871,402 of CM055125.1, read as the reverse complement.
ACACTAATAACAGGAAGTGAGGATTTTTCTCTCCACCAGTAAGAACAGGAAGTGAGATTTATATTCTGATAACAGGAAGTGAGATTTATATTCTGATAACAGGAAGTGAGGTTTGTATTCTGATAACAGGAAGTGAGGTTTGTATTCTAATAACAGGAAGTGAGGTTTATATTCTGATAACAGGAAGAGAGGGTTTTTCTCTCCGATGGTGAAAACAGTAGAAGTGGATTAGAATTTGTTTTTATTGCCTCCTATTTGCCTCCTGGGGTAATTTCCCCCCAGTTCTTGCCCAACCTAACACGTTGTGTCTCATTGATTTTCTTTCAGGAGAATAAAGTCAGAGAACTGGAAGAAGAGCGGCGTCTGCAGTGGGAAAGGAAGCGCTTGCAGAAGAGGCACTCGATGGCCACCTGCGGTTCTCTGGAGACTCACCGGGCTGTGGATGAACTTGAACTTACCTTGGAAAGGAACCTTCAGAACCTCCGCCGCACATCCAGCGGACGCCTGTGTAGGATGCGCTCTTTAGGGTCGCACAGTCCAAGCCCCTTCGTACCTCAAAGTGAACAAAGAGAGAGAATCCGAGGATACTACGACCAGAAGAATGCCGAACAGATGAGGGAAATGTCTGAGCGAGTTTTACGGCAACAGATGGAATATAAAAGTTCCAGGACTCTCAGCCCCGAACATAAGGCCAACTTTTATCCGGTATCTAAAATACCTGTGAACTCGTATTTCCAAACAACGACCAAAGCGGATATTAAAGTTTCACCGCCCAAGGACAGAGCTGAGATTTCTCCGTCTTCTCTTGAGATAGAAGAACTTGAACCTCAAGTGGGAACTTTAACTCAACCTGTCCTTGGAGTGAACCAGCAGAAGCCTCAACATGTGAGCGGACTAGGAGATCGGTATACGCCTTCACTTCCTGACAACTCCTCGTCGGCACGCTGTGTCACCAAGGCTGAGATGGAAACGCAAACAGAAATATTGGAACCGTCGGGGTTGCCATGTCAACCATTGAATTATGAGGGACAAGCTGAACCTTTTTTGGAGACCGCAAAGCCCAGACAAGCATTTGACATGACTCCAAAGTGGAGACAATCTTTGGATGGGGCAGAGATTAGCAGACAGTCACCACTACATCTTCCATGTGGCCACCAATCACAAACTCATCCCAAAATCGAAACGCGTAGCCAAGTGCCACTTATGTCCGGATCAGTAATCCTAGGGCAAGGACTGGTTACACAGTGTAAGTGTGAGACAATCCCGGAGATAGCCAGTGACGGGATTGAAGTCACAAAATATTCCTTAGAAGAAAATGGAGATGGAACTCGGAGACAACAAATTCCTGGATTCCCACCCGGATTCGAGACATTGAAGCCAATACTGACACATTCTGATTACCAGAATTTTATCCAATTCTCTATGAAGTCTTCTCCTGAGTCCGGCAAAAAATCCGTAATGAAGTCAAATGCTCGGCAAGGAATAAGAATGTGGAATAAGCAGAGAGATCTTCGGAATTCTCAGATCTCCAAAAAGCAACCAGACAAGAAAAAAGAAGTCGCTGAACCCCAAATGCTCGATCCGTCTGCTGTAGATTTTCTGGATTTAGAATTGTTGTCTTTTTCTGCACCTGAAACTTCCTGGCTTTCAGAGCTTGATATCAGACCTGACATTTCTGAACAATCATTGAACTCGATCAGAACTAAGAATAATGAACTGGAGGCTTCTATACCTTCCGTACCATCTCCACCATCAGAGACATTACCGGGGCTTGTGCAGGAAGAACAGCAAAGATCTTCAGCCTCCTCAAGGACCTCCAACCAGCACAATCTAGAACACGCTAAGCAGACATTGGAGCCAATTTTATCTACATTTCCAGATCAGTCTGAGACTTTACCCCATACCTTGGTCCACCTTCACCCCGAGACCCTCGGAGAAGACCATTCCCATACATTGATCCACCTTCACCCCGAGACCCTCAGAGAAGCCCATTCCCATACATTGGTCCACCTTCACCCCGAGACCCTCAGAGAAGACCATTCCCATACATTGGTCCACCTTCCCCCCGAGGCCCTCAGAGAAGACCATTCCCATACATTGGTCCACCTTCCCCCCGAGACCCTCAGAGAAGACCATTCCCATACATTGGTCCACCTTCACCCCGAGACCCTCAGAGAAGACCATTCCCATACATTGGTCCACCTTCCCCCCGAGACCCTCAGAGAAGACCATTCTCCTAGACCGTCTACACTTAAACTCCCCAAACAATATACCGTTAAATCATTTAAACAAACACTAGTTAAAGCTTCTCCAAAGAACTCAAGACATTCAATATCTCCGTCTGGTCCATCACTGGTCCAACCAAGATCTGACACCTGCAATCCAAGTCCAACTCCACCTAAAGCTGAGCTCTCCAGAATTTCACAGCCCAAACCTGGATCATATATGTCCCGCATAAAACAGGTGGACCATTTGGCCATCAAGCAGCCAGCCAAAGATATGAATGGCCAGGTGGCACCCCTACCACACAATGTTGTAGAACCCTCAAATGACACATCACGGGTGCTGAAACCACAGGACATGGACTACAATTACTATGCAAAGGGCCTCAAAGATGCTTCTGTACAGCGGGAAGCTCTGAATCCTTGCTCCAAGTGGAAGAGAGAGCTAAGAAAGGCCTCGGAAAGTGCAGAATCAAAGGTAGAAAGCAGCAATATGGACCTCAATAAAGACAGTACTGAGCAGAAGACTGCAGATCATCCCAAAACCTCATCACTGGGAAGAACTGGTAGCAGCACCTCGAAGAAGACAAAAAATGACCTCGGAATCAAGAGAGTCTTCACAAACAAAGACGTGACATTGGGGTCAATCAATTCCATAGTCGCCAAACATCCGGCTTCAACCAACATGGCAAACACGGAGACCAGGGACAGCCAAATACCACAAAAAATAAGTGCTGGACCAGCGAAACCCCCCTCAACAAAAACGGTGGGGGGCATCAAAGAGAAAAGAGAGAGCGCGCGTTCCAATCACGGCGATTCCTCAAAATCGGAACGCAAAAACAGCCTTATGCTGGCGTCCAGACCTCCTGCGGCCTCCACGGAAAGCCCAGACCACGGCAAGGATCCGGCCTGGCCATCCAAGAAAACAAACTCCGTGGCCCGAGTGGCCATACATGTTATCAAGCACTACGAGGTCAACTCCACCCTTACCCGGGGCGCAAGAGGCCCGTATCTCACGACCCACCCAGTATGGAGGTGAGAATGAGAAGAAGGGAGGTATGAATGGATCTCAGGTGACACCGCCGTGGAAGGAATGTGGCCGGTTGTAGAGCTCCTGGGTCACGTAGAGAGGGAACCACCTTACGTAAATAATGAGCAAAGCTCCAGAAAAGGAAGTTCCCCGATTTTGAGGAAGTGATGTGTATATATAGTGGGGAGGTAGATATGATGGACTTCATGTAACGACTGTATACTACCAGTGTGAGGACTGTAAACTATAAGAGGAAGTCCATATGAGGAAGAGAAACACAGTCTGGATTGTATCCAAGTGACCCAACACCACCACCGGCTTGGTACGAAGTTTTTGCTCACAGGTACTTTCCCATCTCTGGCTCCCCATAGACTCCAAATTATTTATCTGCTACAAGAAATGGGTTGAATTTTATTTATTCACGTTCGTTCTGCAATGTGCAATGTATTTATTCTTCTCAATGGAAAACAAATGTTCATTCCGTCTTATTGGGGGGGGGGGGGGGGGTATTGTCTAGGAGCTGCCATGTTGATATGGTTTGTGTTTGACCCTCACCAGCATGAAACTCTTTTACTGATTTACTGACTGTTATCCAAACTTCCAATGTTCGCTCCCCCCCCCCCCCCCGTGGGAAATACTTCTATATGGTTTGATTTTTATAAAGGGATTTCCTGAGTTCTGATCTGTAGAGTGTTTAGAGTGTTGAATCTCTTTATAATGTTGTTTCTTCTAATGATGTGAATTGCACTTATTTTAGCCTTCATCAGCGGGCCGGTCTGTGCGCTAAAGGAGCGTCTCATTCACACTTGTAGTGTATTTATAAAATAGTTCACACTGCTATTTGTCTAGCGAATCAGCATGTGCGAATAGGGCAAAACTGAACCTTCTCCTTCTATTCCCTGCCCTGCTGGAATTCTATTCTGTTTTGGAATCAGACAAATGTCTGTTTTGAGTATCTGCACCTGGCCTAATTCAAATGTACCGTATATACTCGAGTATAAGCCGACCCGAATATAAGCCGAGGCACCTAATTTTACCACAAAAGAAGAGAGAAGGGAGGGGGAGGAGAGAGAGGGGAGGGTGGAGCAGCTATACTTTGTGAAGTCTCAGTAACAAGCAGAGGGAGGAGAGAGGACATAAATCAAGCAAAATTACAGGAAAGGGGGTGGATCCAGACTTCATGTCCAGACCATTGTCGGGATGATGCTGTATGAAAGACTGTAGAACCTCCCACAGGTATTTATCTTGATTTTAACAGAATGGGGGCACTTCTGAAAAGGCTGGGAGGGTTTATAGATATCAGCAGCTCACATAGAATAGATGTAAGCAAAATAAAAGAAACCCATACTTCTCTTCAAAGCATTAATCATTGTTTGCAATGCAGTACCACAGTGTAGTTGTCATTCATGGATTGGGTGATTCCTTATCTAAGGTCTTCTAGCCAGATTCATCCGGGTCCCTTCCGTCATTTTGGTTGCCTCAGCATTCCTGTTTTCCTTGATGGGAGGGGGTGTCTAGTCAGCATTTTGAGTAAGGAGATTTAAGCATGTATATTTGTACATAATAGAAATAGTCATTTAATTTGAGTATTAAACAATCCATAAAAGTCCCCCCTTGAAATGTCTATTTCCTATTCTGTCCCTAGTAGGAAGCCTAACTCGTCTGTCCTCGTGTGCCTAGGAACTCTTTTCTTGCTGTACGTTGGATGAGTGATGGCTGGTCCATCACCCCCCTGCCACAGTGTCAGGTCACCTGAGGCCAAGTGACAGATGTACTCCGTAGGAATCCAAAGTTTACCGCTAAGGTAGTGGACCCTAGGACTCAGGAAAATGCTACCTTATGGCCACTAGATGGAGCGAAACATTATAGGAAATATATGTTTATTGTCTATGACCCTTGGTTCTATCTAGTGGCCATAATGCAATATTTTCCCCCCAATGAATAAATAACATTCAACCTGTAGAGGAAATAAATAAAAGGAGAACAGTTGATTTTGCCTCATTCGCAGTTTTGCTGGATGAATAGCTGTGCAAACGATGTCATCGGCAGCAAATGCTCAGAACACATCTGTGTGAACGGCCGCTGTGCTCTATACTAATAATATATTATATCAGTCCACCCAATCCTTACATACGAGGGGTCTGCACTTTTTTTTAGCTCTATTAAACACTTGCCTACCGGGCACTTCCCCTCCCCTTCATGCCCAGGCCAAATTTTCAGCTTTCAGCGCTGTCACACTTTGAATGACAATTACACTGTCATGTAACATTGTACTCTTCCCACAAATAGAGATTTCTTTTGGTGGTATTTAATCACCTCTGGAGAGGGGGGCGGGGGGGGGGTTATTTTTTGCTAAATAAACGAAAAGACCAAAAAAAAATCAAAAAAACGTTTTTAATAGTTTCTGTTATAAGATTCTGCAGAGGTCATTGTTCTCCACTGATAGGCAGATCTAAAGGTCACTGATGGGCACTGATAGGCAGCACTGGGCACCGAGAGGCAGCACTGATAGGTGGGACTGATAGGCAGCACTGATGGGCACTGAGCGGTGGCACTGATAGGTGGGACTGATAGGCAGCACTGATGGGCACTAAGCGGTGGCCCTGATGGGCAGCACTGATGGGCACTAGGAGATGGCACTGATAGGCAGCACTGATGGGCACAGAGGTGGCACTGATAGGCAGCACTAATGGGCACTGAGAGGTGGTACTTATAGGCGGTACTGATGGGCATTTAGAGGTGGCACTGGGCATTTAGAGGTGGCACTGATGGACACTGAGGTGGCACTGATTGGCGGCACTGATAGGCAAAACTGATGGGCACTGATAGGCAACACTGATGGCCATTGAGAGGTGGCAATGATGGACACTGAGAGGTGGCACTGTTGTGGCTGCACTGATGGGCGCTGTTGTGGCTGCACTGATGGGCGCTGTTGTGGCTGCACTGATGGGCGCTGTTGTGGCTGCACTGATGGGCGCTGTTGTGGCTGCACTGATGGGCGCTGTTGTGGCTGCACTGATGGGCGCTGTTGTGGCTGCACTGATGGGCACTGATAGGCTGCACTGATAGACACTGAGAGGTGGCTCTGATGGGCACTGTTGTGGCTGCACTGATGGGCACTGTTGTGGCTGCACTGATGGGCACTGTTGTGGCTGCACTGATGGGCGCTGATAGGCTGCACTGATGGGCTGCGCTGAGAGGTGGCTCTGATGGGCGCTGAGAGGTGGCTCTGATGGGCGCTGAGAGGTGGCTCTGATGGGCGCTGAGAGGTGGCTCTGATGGGCTGCACTGATGGGTGCTGTTGGGACGACCCTGATGATCAGTGTAGATGTCCCTTTAACACAAGCCAGTTACCGGCTCTCCTCTCCTCACGCTGTCAGTGCGAGGAAAGGAATGCCGATAACCAGTTTGTGTTTACATCGTGATTGGCCCTTTACCCCGATCAGTGTCCAAAGGACACAACGATCACAGAGCACATTCCCTGCACACCGCAATGAACGCGGTTCTGGGCGGATGTCAATAGATGCCCTCCCAGAGCTGGACGATCGCGGTGTAGCCGTCATTTGGGTATAGCGCGGTCGGTAAGTGGTTAAATATTAAAGTGCAGAAACTTTATGGAGCCCCCCCGGATATAAATTTATAATCAGTCCATGAAATCCTTCCCCGCCCCCCCCCCCCCCGGCACATTCATGCTGCTGACCGCACTTTTCTCTGCTGAAGTTAGGCAGCACAGAATTCTCCCCGCCCCCCAGCCTATGATTGGACACCAGGCGCTCACATTGCTCTTTTCTCATGCCAGCAAGTTCCTTGTCAGCACACCTGAGTGGCCCCTATGGCTGCCCAGCCCACTCCCAGTCTGAGCTCTGCTGTATGGGGGGGATTGTAGGGGGCTGATACCCCCACTAATAAAAAATACTTTTTATTATTAATGAGTGTTTATCTGCATTGATTGGAGTGTAATATCTGCCTGAAGGTTATTGGTGTGTCTGAACACATATTAATGAAACCTTTCAGAGAGCAGCCAATCATCAATCACAGTGTGAACTGAATTCTGATTGGTTGCAGTGATTTATAATACACTTTGATGTTGTATTGTCTTGTGTTGGGGCTCATCCTAGTATCTCTGAATGTGTCTCACAATCCGGTGATGGGGGGAGGGGAGGTGTTTCTGGAGTTGGAATATCGCAGTTCGGTTTTTCACCATTAAAGATCCAGAAAATCGCAGGAAACGCATTTCACGGGAAGTTCTTTCGTCTACTTGGAGGATCATTGACGGTTGGTGACGGAGGATTTATTTTCCTGAATTGTCATAAAAGATTGTCAGACGCCATTGTGATTAATAAGAAGGGGGTTATTTATTACACACACATCAGTCCCTGGCCTCAAGAGCTTACAATCTAAGGTCACCATCTCACATACTAGGGCCAATTATCCTACCAGCATGTCTTTGGAGGTTGGGTAGGAAACCAGACACAACCCACGCCAGCAAAGGAGGAACATGCAAACTCCATGCAGCGGGCGTTCTTGCTGAGATTTGAAACAAGGACCCCACTGCTGCAAGGCAGATGTCCTAACCACTGAGCCACCACGGTACAAGGAGCAGCAAATGATCTACCTGGAAGGGTTACACTGACATAGTAATCAGCATGCATGCATTTAAAATATATCTGATGACAGGTCCACTTTAAATGTGCGATGTAGAGCATTGTGTAACACATCAATCATAGAGACGCCCAACAAATGGGCCCAGTCCTAGAGACGCCCAACAAATGGGCCCAGTCCTAGAGACACCCAACAAATGGGCCCAGTCCTAGAGACGTCCAACAAATGGGCCCAGTCCTAGAGACGCCCAACAAATGGGCCCAGTCCTAGAGACGCCCAACAAATGGGCCCAGTCCTAGAGACGCCCAACAAATGGGCCCAGTCCTAGAGACGCCCAACAAATGGGCCCAGTCCTAGAGACGCCCAACAAATGGGCCCAGTCCTAGAGACGCCCAACAAATGGGCCCAGTCCTAGAGACGCCCAACAAATGGGCCCAGTCCTAGAGACGCCCAACAAATGGGCCCAGTCCTAGAGACGCCCAACAAATGGGCCCAGTCCTAGAGACACCCAACAAAAGGACCCAATCATAGAGAAGACCAACAAATGGGCCCAGTCCTAGAGACACCCAACAAATGGGCCCAATTATAGAGATGCCCAACTAATGGGCCCAATCATAGAGACGCCCAACTAATGGGCCCAATCATAGAGACGCCCAACAAATGGGCCCAACGATAGAGATTCCCAACAAATGGACATATTCACAGAGACGATCAACTAATGGGCCCAGTCCTAGAGACACCCAACAAATGGGCCCAGTCCTAGAGACACCCAACAAATGGGCCCAGTCCTAGAGACACCCAACAAATGGACCCAATCGTAGAGAAGACCAACAAATGGGCCCAATCATAGAGACACCCAACTAATGGGCCCAATCATAGAGATACCCAACGTATCGGTCCAATCATAGAGAAGCACAACAAATGGGCCCAATCATAGAGATGTCCAACAAATGGGCCCATTCAAAGAGACGCCCACAATAAAGGCCCAGTCATAGAGACTCCCAACTAATGGGCCCAATCCTAGAGATACCCAACGTATAGGTCCAATCATAGAGAAGCACAACAAATGGACCGAATCATAGAGGCACCCAACAAATGGGCCCAATCATAGAGACAAACAACAAATGGGCTCAATCATAGAGATGACCAACAAATGGGCCCAGTCAAAGAGACGCCCAATATAAAGGCGCAATCATAGAGACTCCCAACAAGTGGACATAATCATAGAGACGAACAACAATTTGGCCCAAGCATAGAGATGCCCAATCTCAGAGACACCCAACAAATGGGCCCAATCAAAGAGAAATCCAACAAACTGGCCCAACCATAGAGATGCCTAATCATAGAGACATCCAAGAAATATGCCCAATCATAGACACACCCAACAAATGGGCCCAATCATAGAGATGCCCAACAAATTGGCCCAATCATAGACACACCCAACTAATGGGCCCAATCATAGAGACACCGACTAATCGGACCGATCATAGAGACACCCAACAAATGGGCCAAATCATAAAGACACCCAACAAATGGGCCCAACAATGGAGATTCCCAACAAATAGACATAATCATAGGGACTTTCAACTAATGGACCCAATAATAGAGACACCCAACAAATGGGCCCAATCATAGAGAAGACCAGCAAATCAACCCAATCATAGAGACACCCGACTAATCGGACCGATCATAGAGACGCCCAACTAATGGGCCCAATCATAGAGACACCCAACAAATGGGTCCAGTCATAGAGATGCTGGTGCAGAAGGGGGGAGCCAGAATTTGGAACACACAGAGACAACTTGGTCACTAAATGTGTTTCAGTTGTTGGTTCACTTCTGATACTTTGGTAAGAAACCTTCATGGAATCTTCCTATAAAATCATCCTGAAATATATCCAACCTGCGATGGCGAGTCAAAAAATCTGCTTCCAGAGGCCACACTCCAGCAGACACGTCATTTCCGGCAGATCTTCAGACCCGTACGAGGAGATGCCGTGTTTGGACACACAGCACACCAGTTTATTCTATTTCTTTTGTTTGACACAAAGTAGCTTTCGTTTATCTAGCACATTGTAGACAGAGACAACAAGTCCTCCTCCCATAGCGCCATCACTAGCTTTGTGTAAGCTGTTATTGTTACTTCTCTGGCGAAAAAAAATCCCATCCATGGACTTCAGCTGCAGATAAATCATTCACACCAAGTCACTCGTTAAACAGCCGGCCGCGTGATGCCGCTCTGCTGTACTGGAGGAAGGTGACAAATAAAATAAAGTTTCCCCTTCAAATAGGAACAAAAGTTTCCCCGACTGATAGTTTGCTAAGGAAACCAGCAAGCTTTATATAGGCAGCACAGAAGGAATCTGGTCAGGTGGAATACCATAGTGATTAGCTGCAAAATACAAAGTCAAAGAGATGCAGAGACAGGCTGGGGTCTGAGCAGGCAGTCAGTGAGGTGCAGAGACATACAGAGACAGGCTGGGGTCTGAGCAGGCAGTCGGTGAGGTGCAGGGACATAGAGACAAGCTGGGGTCTGAGCAGGCAGTCGGTGAGGTGCAGCGACATTAAGAGACAGGCTGGGGTCTGAGCAGACAGTCAGTTAGGTGCAGGGACATAAAGAGACAGGCCAGGGTCAGAGCAGGTAGACAAGGAGATGCAGAGACCTATAGAGACAGGCTGGGGTCCGATCAGGCAGTCAATGAGATGCAGGAACCTATAGAGAAATGCTGGGGTATGAGCAGGCAGGCAATGAGGTGCAGAGGTATAAGGAGACATGCCAGGGTCAGAGCAGACAGGCAATAAAATAAAGAGATATATAGAGACAGGCAGGGGTCATAGCAGGCAGGCACATAAAGAGACAGGCTGAGACCAGAGTAGGCAGACAATGAGGTTCAAAGGTATAAGGAGACTGGCCAGGGTCAGAGCAGTTAGGCAATGAGATAAAGAGATATAAAGAGACAGGCTGGGGTCAGAGCAGGCAGGTAATGAGATACAGAGACAGGCTGGGATCTGAGCAGGCAGTCGGTGAGGTGCAGGGACATAGAGACAGGCTGGGGTCTGAGTGGCAGTCAGTGAGGTGCAGGGACATAAAGAGACAGGCTAGGGTCTAAGCAGGTAGGTAATGAGATAAAGAGATATAAAGAGACAGGCTGGGGTCAGAGGAGGCAGGTAATGAGATACAGAGACAGGCTGGGGTCTGAGCAGGCAGTCGGTGAGGTGCAGGGACATAAAGAGACAGGCCAGGGTCAGAGCAGGTAGGCAATGAGATAAAGAGATATAAAGAGACAGGCTGGGGTCAGAGCAGGTAGGCAATGAGATAAAGAGATATAAAGAGACAGGCTGGGGTCAGAGCAGGCAGGTAATGAGATACAGAGACAGGCTGGGATCTGAGCAGGCAGTCAGTGAGGTGCAGGGACATAAAGAGACAGACTGGGGTCTGAGCAGGCAGTCAGTGAGGTGCAGGGACATAAAGAGACAGGCTAGGGTCTGAGCAGGCAGTCAGTGAGGTGCAGGGACATAAAGAGACAGGCTAGGGTCTGAGCAGACAGTCAGTTAGGTGCAGGGACATAAAGAGACAGGCCAGGGTCAGAGCAGGTAGACAAGGAGATGCAGAGACCTATAGAGACAGGCTGAAGTCCGATCAGGAAGTCAATGAGATGCAGAGACCTATAGAGAAACGCTGGGGTACGAGCAGGCAGGCAATGCGGTGCAGAGGTATATGGAGACAGGCCAGGGTCAGAGCAGGCAGCCAATAAAATAAAGAGATATATAGAGACAGGCAGGGGTCATAGCAGGCAGGCACATAAAGAGACCGGCTGAGACCAAAGTAGGCAGACAATGAGGTTCAAAGGTATAAGGAGACTGGCCAGGGTCAGAGCAGGTAGGCAATGAGATAAAAAGATATAAAGAGACAGGCTGGGGTCAGAGCAGGCAGGAAATTAGGTGCAAAGACATAGAGACAGGCCCGGGTCAGAATAGGAAGGCAATGAGGTGCAAAGACATAAAGAGACCAGCCAGGGTCAGAGCAGGCAGGCAAGGATGTGCAGAGACATAAAAGACAGGCTGGGGTCCAAGCAGCTAGGAAATGAGATGCAGAGACCTATAGAGACAGGCTGAGGTCAGAGCAGGCAGGCAAGCAATGAGATGCAGAGACATAAAGAGACATGCTGGGGTCAGTGCAGATAGGCAATGAAATACAGAAATATAGAGACAGGCTGGGGTCACAGCATGTTGGCAGTTAGGTGCAGAGACATAAAAAGACAAGCAATGAGGTGCAGAGACATAAAGAGTCAGAGCAGGCAGGCAATGAGATGCAGCGATATAAAGGTGCATGGGCATAAAAAGACAGGCTGGGATCAGAACAGGCAGGCAATGAGATACAGAGACCTATAGAGACAGACTGGGGTCATCAACAGTATGACAGAAGTCCATGTGAGGTCCGGAGCGGACAATCCAAGCAGGTAAAAGAAGAAGTGGGGCAAAGTAGTGGGTCATGTCACATGAGAAAATGAAGAGCAACCAGAATAATACAGAAAACAAAAATACAAAATTCCCCAGAATAAGTATATACTGTATGCTATATACCCAAACATCTGTGAACACCTGACCAGAACACCTATATGAACTTTCTAGACATTATATTCTAGAACCACGGCCATTATTGTGAAGTATTCCCCTTTGTGGTTACAACATCCTCTCTTCTGGGAAGGTTTCCTATGAGATTGTGGAGGGTGTCTGTGGGAGTTTGTGCCCATTTGTGAGGTCAGGTAGCAACGTTGGATGAGAAGACCTGGTTCAAATGTTGGGTCACATATTGGGTGTCCAACAAAAAAAAAAAGACCTGCCTCACAACCGGCCTTCCAATTCATCTCAAAGGTGTTCAGTAGGGGTGAGGTCAGGTGCAGGAAACTCGCGTACGCCCCTCCCACGCCAAACTGGTCACACCGTGTCTTTATGGAAATATAGAAAACAATGAGAATTGAGTGGTGTAATAGGCCTGCCAACATCCTACATAGCATCAAATGGAGTTTATGCAACAAAGTGCATTGAGGGATGACCCCATGGACTTTATATGGCAGAAAAAGATAGTGTTGGGAGTCATGTTAAGTAAAAAATGGCACACTGGTACCTACTTTATTACTATAGAAAAGGTAAAAAATGTGTAAGGACACAGAATCACTTTAAGTACATGTAGCACACGGACCCCTTTCCCTTGCCTTGGCTCACTTGCAGGAAGAAGGCACACCGTACTATATGCCCGTACCCTCCTGGATGAGGAGGTTGAGTGGTGTTATGTATTTGGGTCCAACAGCTAGGTTCTCCATCAGTTGGTTCTCATCTCCTAGGATATAGGGACAAGTCTCTGTTCTCCCCCCAAGTAATTCCAATGTCCACACCACTCTAAACTCCAACGTTGAGTTTATTTTCTTCTCAATGTTCAGCTAATAGGAAAGGGTGGAAGAGAAGTCAGGACAGCAAGGTTTGGGAGGTAGGTCCAGGCACAATAGATGTCACAATCACTACTCTATCCCTGAGTAGGTTTAGCTCACCCAGATAGTCTCCTGCAAAGTGGATCCTAGCAGCCAAAGTGATGCTCGGACGTTTGATCAAGTTCTTTTCCTAGATACGATAGGGAGACTCTCTGCCACAGAATCTATCAGACCCCGAACCTCTTATCTTCTGGTACTTAAGGACAGGTGCCAGCAGTAGCACATTACTAGGCCCTTGGTGGATAGAAGAATCCGTCCAGAGAGTTACCGGGCCCCTTCCTTCACCGTGAACTCTCACCGGTCCGTCAGAAAGGTCCTCCCCTGGCCTCCTCTTCTCAGAAGCGGGCTCCCTCGCGAGGTACATCCTGGGACTTCTCCTCCCCGAAGCTGGCTCCAGCTAAAGGTGCTGGGCCCAGTGTTGAAGATGCAGCCCCAGGACTAAAGGTGCCTGGGACTGATGCGCACGTGGCCCCATGGCCTGGAGGGCCATGTGCCACGCACCAGGACTCCGACTCTGGAACGAAGACCCCTCCCAGGCGGCGCCTGCCCCTTATGTCTCCCCTCCCGGCATGCACAGCAGGTCGACCACACCCACTGTACCGCTGCCGAGAGAGGACACCCCAAGGCACAGCACTAATACCAGTGGTTCAACCCTGACCCATTATGGCAGTGCCACCTATAGGCCACAGGGAACTGCACACCAGTATACCATCCTGGAAATAAAACAGCACAACCTATAAATTGAGAATGGTCTGAGCCTAACTACTATCTCAGACCAGCCCCCTAAATTTGGGTATATAGCACCCCTAAATGGGGTGGGCGCTACATACACAGTAGAACAATATATCAATGAATCATCATACATAGAACATATTCAATTAGCCCAAAACAATTGATCCAATTTGTTGCTCAAAATGAATTTGAGATCAGCTGGTTGGATTCACATACATATACCCAACATGTTTCGGAAGTTATTGCACTGATGTGCGTCTTTATAGGTAAGGTATTTTCTAAAAGTAAGCCCGTCTACAATAGGGTAGGCTTCTCTTTACACACTATTATACAACTGTATTCATATTTACAGACAAGAACACCAGCCTTTTAAAACTACAATACCGCCCCATATGAAGGAAAAGACGCACATCAGTGCAATAACTTCCGAAACATGTTGGGTATATGTATGTGAATCCAACCAGCTGATCTCAAATTCATTTTGAGCAACAAATTGGATCAATTGTTTTGGGCTAATTGAATATGTTCTATGTATGATGATTCATTGATAAATTGTTCTACTGTGTACTTAAAGTGATTGTGTGTCCTTACACATTGCACTTTTTTTACCTTTTCTATAGTAATAAAGTAGGCACCAGTGTGCCATTTTTTACTTAACATGACTCCCAACACTATCTTTTTCTGCCATATAATGTCCATGGGGGCTGCCACGTACCTACAGCGGAGCCGGGGAAGTGGGGGCAGCCTCTCGCACAATCCCGGTCCTCGTACCCCCTGGAGGTGGGAACAGGGGTTGCAGGGGCACGAGAAGGTGCGGGTGCCTTTTTAGAACTGGTAGAGCCACTGGAAGGCACTGGAACCCTCTTCAGGCACAGGTGTGGTGGAAACCAGGTGTCAGATCTGTTCAGGGGAGATCCAGAGGAATAACAGGTGGAGGCAGATGTTCAGCGGCGGGCTAGCGGAGAGGTACGGATCGTGAGGCAAAATCGTGGTCAAAGTCCAGGCCGAGGTCAGAGGAACAGGCAAGCAGGAGAGCAGGTAAGGGGAATCCGAGAAGGGTAATCAAGAGCAAGCCAGGAGTCTTCAGGAGCAGATCAGTCAAACAAGCAGGTTTTCAGACAGGGACACAGGTACTAGCCAGAAAGACAATCCGCCAGCACTGACACTCAGCTGATCCAGGTTTAAATAGGGCGCTGTGCGCCGGGATCGGAGGAGGGGCGCGCATTGCGTGCGCGCGGTCTGAGTCCTATTCGGCCCATTCTAATTGTCCGCGCATGCGCACTAGCACCTGGAGAGCGGACATGCCTTGCTGACACACGGAAGTGTGTGTCAGCAGCACTGGGTCTCTGACAGGGGCATCCCTCAATGCACTTTGTTGCATAAACTCCTTTTCATGTCTTTATGGAGATGGTCCAAACTGGTCACTGGTTTATGGAGCTGGCTTTGTACAGGGGGGGGGGGCACAGTCATGTCTTTATGGAGCTGGCTTTGTACACTGGGGGGGGGGGCACAGTCATGTCTTTATGGATCTGGGTTTCTACACTGGGGGGGGCACAGTCATGTCTTTATGGAGCTGGCTTTGTACACAGGGGGGGGGCACAGTCACGTCTTTATGGAGCTGGGTTTGTACACTGGGGGGGGGCACAGTCACATCTTTATGGAGCTGGCTTTGTACACGGGGTGAGGGCACAGTCATGTCTTTATGGAGCTGGCTTTGTACACTGGGGGGGGGGCACAGTCATGTCTTTATGGAGCTGGGTTTGTACACTGGGGGGGGGGCACAGTCATGTCTTTATGGAGCTGGCTTTGTACACGGGGTGGGGGCACAGTCATGTCTTTATGGAGCTGGCTTTGTACACTGAGGGGGGGCACAGTCATGTCTTTATGGAGCTGGCTTTGTACACTGGGGGGGGGGGGCACAGTCATGTCTTTATGGAGCTGGCTTTGTACACTGAGGGGGGGCACAGTCATGTCTTTATGGAGCTGGCTTTTTGTACACGGGGAAGGGGGGGGGGCACAGTTATGTTGGAACAGAAAAGGGTGGTCTTTACCAAACTGTAACCACAAGGCTGGAAGATCACAATTGTCTACAATGACTTTGTATGATGGAGGATCACCAGGAGCCTTCACTGGAGACACCTGACCTCCATCATCTAGAGGGGGGGGGGGGGGGGGTCCTAATACATTTGACCATACAGGTAGGTGTGATGGTCAGGTGTCCATATTGCATAAAAAGAACAAATACAGCACCATGTAAGAGAAAATAAGAGCCTTGCCCGGCAAGCTTACAATCTAGAGAAATAGATACATTTTATTTCTTTTGCTTTGCCGTAGTTTTTTTTTTTTTGTTACTAACCCAACATTGACACATTTGTATAGATCTCGGTCCTTTGTGTAAACAGTAAGGTGTGAGCGTCCATAGTCTGTGAAGGCAACCAAGTGGAAAGGTTTCTGTCTGTTTCCTACCAAAAGACATAATCTCAACAGACAAAAAAAATAAAAGACAAATAATGAGAAAACTGAATTCTTTCTATAGGAGGACGCCTATGTAAACTGTGTCTCCTCTCCCTCTGTGTACACAGTCCATGGTCGACTTGTATCTCCTGATTCCAGGGAGATGTTTTTGTATCCTCAACCATTAAAGAGAAAACTGTTTAAAGAAGTCAGGCCGTCCGTGTGGGAAATTAGAGACCTCCTGTGAGACGATTCATTAAGTTTTCCTTCCCATGGTCAATTGTCCCTTTCCGAGCCGGTCACATACTTTGTGTCTGCAAATAAATAAATGAGAGCTCAGGTGGGCCAATAATCTCCTAAAGAAATGAGAGCTCAGGTGGGCCAATAATCTCCTAAATAAATGAGAGCTCAGGTGGGCCAATAATCTACTAGATAAATGAGAGCTCAGGTGGGCCAATAATCTCCTAAAGAAATGAGAGCTCAGGTGGGCCAATAATCTACTAGATAAATGAGAGCTCAGGTGGGCCAATAATCTACTAGATAAATGAGAGCTCAGGTGGGCCAATAATCTCCTAAAGAAATGAGAGCTCAGGTGGGCCAATAATATCCTAAAGAAATGAGAGCTCAGGTGGGCCAATAATCTCCTAAAGAAATGAGAGCTCAGGTGGGCCAATAATCTACTAGATAAATGAGAGCTCCGGTGGGCCAATAATCTCCTAAATAAATGAGAGCTCAGGAGGGCCAATAATCTCCTAAATAAATGAGAGCTCAGGTGGGCCAATAATCTCCTAAATAAATGAGAGCTCAGGTGGGCCAATAATCTACTAAATAAATGAGAGCTCAGGTGGGCCAATAATCTCCTAAAGAAATGAGAGCTCAGGTGGGCCAATAATCTCCTAAATAAATGAGAGCCCAGGTGGGCCAATAATCTCCTAAATAAATGAGAGCCCAGGTGGGCCAATAATCTCCTAAAGAAATTAGAGCTCAGGTGGGCCAATAATCTCCTAAATAAATGAGAGCCCAGGTGGGCCAATAATCTCCAAAATAAATGAGAGCTCAGGTGGGCCAATAATCTCCTAAAGAAATGAGAGCTCAGGTGGGCCAATAATCTACTAAATAAATGAGAGCTCAGGTGCGCCACTTATCTCCTAAATAAATGAGAGCTCAGGTGGGCCAATAATCTCCTAAATAAATGAGAGCTCAGGTGGGCCAATAATCTCCTAAATAAATGAGAGCTCAGGTGGGCCAATAATCTCCTAAATAAATGAGAGCCCAGGTGGGCCAATAATCTCCTAAATAAATGAGAGCTCAGGAGGGCCAATAATCTCCTAAATAAATGAGAGCCCAGGTGGGCCAATAATCTCCTAAATAAATGAGAGCTCAGGTGGGCCAATAATCTACTAAATAAATGAGAGCTCAGGTGGGCCAATAATCTCCTAAAGAAATGAGAGCTCAGGTGGGCCAATAATCTCCTAAATAAATGAGAGCCCAGGTGGGCCAATAATCTCCTAAATAAATGAGAGCCCAGGTGGGCCAATAATCTCCTAAAGAAATTAGAGCTCAGGTGGGCCAATAATCTCCTAAATAAATGAGAGCCCAGGTGGGCCAATAATCTCCAAAATAAATGAGAGCTCAGGTGGGCCAATAATCTCCTAAAGAAATGAGAGCCCAGGTGGGCCAATAATCTCCTAAATAAATGAGAGCTCAGGTGGGCCAATAATCTCCTAAATAAATGAGAGCTCAGGTGGGCCAATAATCTCCTAAAGAAATGAGAGCTCAGGTGGGCCAATAATCTCCTAAATAAATGAGAGCCCAGGTGGGCCAATAATCTCCTAAATAAATGAGAGCTCAGGTGGGCCAATAATCTACTAAATAAATGAGAGCTCAGGTGAGCCAATAATCTCCTAAAGAAATGAGAGCTCAGGTGGGCCAATAATCTCCTAAATAAATGAGAGCTCAGGTGGGCCAATAATCTCCTAAATAAATGAGAGCTCAGGTGGGCCAATAATCTCCTAAAGAAATGAGAGCTCAGGAGGGCCAATAATCTCCTAAATAAATGAGAGCCAAGGTGGGCCAATAATCTCCTAAATAAATGAGAGCTCAGGTGGGCCAATAATCTCCTAAAGAAAAGAGAGCTCAGGTGGGCCAATAATCTCCTAAATAAATGAGAGCCCAGGTGGGCCAATAATCTCCTAAAGAAATGAGAGCTCAGGTGGGCCAATAATCTCCTAAAGAAATGAGAGCTCAGGTGGGCCAATAATCTCCTAAAGAAATGAGAGCTCAGGTGGGCCAATAATCTCCTAAATAAATGAGAGCCCAGGTGGGCCAATAATCTCCTAAATAAATGAGAGCTCAGGTGGGCCAATAATCTCCTAAATAAATGAGAGCCCTGGTGGGCCAATAATCTCCTAAATAAATGAGAGCTCAGAAGGGCCAATAATCTCCTAAAGAAATGAGAGCTCAGGTGGGCCAATAATCTCCTAAATAAATGAAAGCCCAGGTGGGCCAATAATCTCCAAAATAAATGAGAGCTCAGGTGGGCCAATAATCTCCTAAAGAAATGAGAGCTCAGGTGGGCCAATAATCTCCTAAATAAATGAGAGCTCAGGTGGGCCAATAATCTCCTAAATAAATGAGAGCCCAGGTGGGCCAATAATCTCCTAAAGAAATGAGAGCTCAGGTGGGCCAATAATCTACTAAATAAATGAGAGCTCAGGTGGGCCAATAATCTCCTAAAGAAATGAGAGCTCAGGTGGGCCAATAATCTCCTAAAGAAATGAGAGCTCAGGTGGGCCAATAATCTCCTAAATAAATGAGAGCTCAGGTGGGCCAATAATCTCCTAAATAAATGAGAGCTCAGGTGGGCCAATAATCTCCTAAATAAATGAGAGCTCAGAAGGGCCAATAATCTCCTAAATAAATGAGAGCTCAGGTGGGCCAATAATCTCCTAAATAAATGAAAGCCCAGGTGGGCCAATAATCTCCAAAATAAATGAGAGCTTAGGTGGGCCAATAATCTCCTAAAGAAATGAGAGCTCAGGTGGGCCAATAATCTCCTAAAGAAATGAGAGCTCAGGTGGGCCAATAATCTCCTAAAGAAATGAGAGCTCAGGTGGGCCAATAATCTCCTAAAGAAATGAGAGCTCAGGTGGGCCAATAATCTCCTAAATAAATGAGAGCTCAGGTGGGCCAATAATCTCCTAAAGAAATGAGAGCTCAGGTGGGCCAATAAGCTCCTAAATAAATGAGAGCCCAGGTGGGCCAATAATCTCCTAAAGAAATGAGAGCTCAGGTGGGCCAATAATCTACTAAATAAATGAGAGCTCAGGTGGGCCAATAATCTCCTAAAGAAATGAGAGCTCAGGTGGGCCAATAATCTCCTAAAGAAATGAGAGCTCAGGTGGGCCAATAATCTCCTAAATAAATGAGAGCTCAGGTGGGCCAATAATCTCCTAAATAAATGAGAGCCCAGGTGGGCCAATAATCTCCTAAATAAATGAGAGCTCAGAAGGGCCAATAATCTCCTAAAGAAATGAGAGCTCAGGTGGGCCAATAATCTCCTAAATAAATGAAAGCCCAGGTGGGCCAATAATCTCCAAAATAAATGAGAGCTCAGGTGGACCAATAATCTCCTAAAGAAATGAGAGCTCAGGTGGGCCAATAATCTCCTAAAGAAATGAGAGCTCAGGTGGGCCAATAATCTCCTAAAGAAATGAGAGCTCAGGTGGGCCAATAATCTCCTAAAGAAATGAGAGCTCAGGTGGGCCAATAATCTCCTAAATAAATGAGAGCTCAGGTGGGCCAATAATCTCCTAAATAAATGAGAGCTCAGGTGGGCCAATAATCTCCTAAAGAAATGAGAGCTCAGGTGGGCCAATAATCTCCAAAATAAATGAGAACTCAGGTGGGCCAATAATCTCCAAAATAAATGAGAGCTCAGGTGGGCCAATAATCTCCTAAATAAATGAGAGCTCAGGTGGGCCAATAATCTCCTAAATAAATGAGAGCTCAGGTGGGCCAATAATCTCCTAAATAAATGAGAGCCCAGGTGGGCCAATAATCTCCTAAATAAATGAGAGCTCAGGTGGGCCAATAATCTCCTAATGAAATGAGAGCTCAGGTGGGCCAATAATCTCCTAAATAAATGAGAGCTCAGGTGGGCCAATAATCTCCTAAAGAAATGAGAGCTCAGGTGGGCCAATAATCTCCTAAAGAAATGAGAGCTCAGGTGAGCCAATAATCTCCTAAATAAATGAGAGCTCAGGTGGGCCAATAATCTCCTAAATAAATGAGAGCTCAGGTGGGCCAATAATCTCCTAAATAAATGAGAGCTCAGGTGGGCCAATAATCTCCTAAAGAAATGAGAGCTCAGGTGGGCCAATAATCTCCTAAATAAATGAGAGCTCAGGTGGGCCAATAATCTCCTAAATAAATGAGAGCTCAGGTGGGCCAATAATCTCCTAAAGAAATGAGAGCTCAGGTGGGCCAATAATCTCCTAAATAAATGAGAACCCAGGTGGGCCAATAATCTCCTAAAGAAATGAGAGCTCAGGTGGGCCAATAATCTCCTAAAGAAATGAGAGCTCAGGTGGGCCAATAATCTCCTAAATAAATGAGAGCTCAGGTGGGCCAATAATCTCCTAAATAAATGAGAGCTCAGGTGGGCCAATAATCTCCTAAAGAAATGAGAGCTCAGGTGGGCCAATAATCTCCTAAATAAATGAGAGCCCAGGTAGGCCAATAATCTCCTAAATAAATGAGAGCCCAAGTGGGCCAATAATCTCCTAAATAAATGAGAGCCCAAGTGGGCCAATAATCTCCTAAATAAATGAGAGCTCAGGTGGGCCAATAATCTCCTAAAGAAATGAGAGCTCAGGTGAGCCAATAATCTCCTAAATAAATGAGAGCTCAGGTGGGCCAATAATCTCCTAAATAAATGAGAGCCCAGGTGGGCCAATAATCTCCTAAATAAATGAGAGCTCAGGTGGGCCAATAATCTCCTAAAGAAATGAGAGCTCAGGTGGGCCAATAATCTCCTAAAGAAATGAGAGCTCAGGTGGGCCAATAATCTCCTAAATAAATGAGAGCTCAGGTGGGCCAATAATCTCCTAAAGAAATGAGAGCTCAGGTGGGCCAATAATCTCCTAAATAAATGAGAGCCCAGGTGGGCCAATAATCTCCTAAAGAAATGAGAGCTCAGGTGGGCCAATAATCTCCTAAATAAATGAGAGTTCAGGTGGGCCAATAATCTCCTAAATAAATGAGAGCTCAGGTGGGCCAATAATCTCCTAAAGAAATGAGAGCTCAGGTGGGCCAATAATCTCCTAAATAAATGAGAGCCCAGGTGGGCCAATAATCTCCTAAAGAAATGAGAGCTCAGGTGGGCCAATAATCTCCTAAATAAATGAGAGTTCAGGTGGGCCAATAATCTCCTAAATAAATGAGAGCTCAGGTGGGCCAATAATCTCCTAAATAAATGAGAGCCCTGGTGGGCCAATAATCTCCTAAATAAATGAGAGCTCAGAAGGGCCAATAATCTCCTAAAGAAATGAGAGCTCAGGTGGGCCAATAATCTCCTAAATAAATGAAAGCCCAGGTGGGCCAATAATCTCCAAAATAAATGAGAGCTCAGGTGGGCCAATAATCTCCTAAAGAAATGAGAGCTCAGGTGGGCCAATAATCTCCTAAATAAATGAGAGCTCAGGTGGGCCAATAATCTCCTAAATAAATGAGAGCCCAGGTGGGCCAATAATCTCCTAAAGAAATGAGAGCTCAGGTGGGCCAATAATCTACTAAATAAATGAGAGCTCAGGTGGGCCAATAATCTCCTAAAGAAATGAGAGCTCAGGTGGGCCAATAATCTCCTAAAGAAATGAGAGCTCAGGTGGGCCAATAATCTCCTAAATAAATGAGAGCTCAGGTGGGCCAATAATCTCCTAAATAAATGAGAGCTCAGGTGGGCCAATAATCTCCTAAATAAATGAGAGCTCAGAAGGGCCAATAATCTCCTAAATAAATGAGAGCTCAGGTGGGCCAATAATCTCCTAAATAAATGAAAGCCCAGGTGGGCCAATAATCTCCAAAATAAATGAGAGCTCAGGTGGGCCAATAATCTCCTAAAGAAATGAGAGCTCAGGTGGGCCAATAATCTCCTAAAGAAATGAGAGCTCAGGTGGGCCAATAATCTCCTAAAGAAATGAGAGCTCAGGTGGGCCAATAATCTCCTAAAGAAATGAGAGCTCAGGTGGGCCAATAATCTCCTAAATAAATGAGAGCTCAGTTGGGCCAATAATCTCCTAAAGAAATGAGAGCTCAGGTGGGCCAATAATCTCCAAAATAAATGAGAACTCAGGTGGGCCAATAATCTCCAAAATAAATGAGAGCTCAGGTGGGCCAATAATCTCCTAAATAAATGAGAGCTCAGGTGGGCCAATAATCTCCTAAATAAATGAGAGCTCAGGTGGGCCAATAATCTCCTAAATAAATGAGAGCCCAGGTGGGCCAATAATCTCCTAAATAAATGAGAGCTCAGGTGGGCCAATAATCTCCTAATGAAATGAGAGCTCAGGTGGGCCAATAATCTCCTAAATAAATGAGAGCTCAGGTGGGCCAATAATCTCCTAAAGAAATGAGAGCTCAGGTGGGCCAATAATCTCCTAAAGAAATGAGAGCTCAGGTGAGCCAATAATCTCCTAAATAAATGAGAGCTCAGGTGGGCCAATAATCTCCTAAATAAATGAGAGCTCAGGTGGGCCAATAATCTCCTAAATAAATGAGAGCTCAGGTGGGCCAATAATCTCCTAAAGAAATGAGAGCTCAGGTGGGCCAATAATCTCCTAAATAAATGAGAGCTCAGGTGGGCCAATAATCTCCTAAATAAATGAGAGCTCAGGTGGGCCAATAATCTCCTAAAGAAATGAGAGCTCAGGTGGGCCAATAATCTCCTAAATAAATGAGAACCCAGGTGGGCCAATAATCTCCTAAAGAAATGAGAGCTCAGGTGGGCCAATAATCTCCTAAAGAAATGAGAGCTCAGGTGGGCCAATAATCTCCTAAATAAATGAGAGCTCAGGTGGGCCAATAATCTCCTAAATAAATGAGAGCTCAGGTGGGCCAATAATCTCCTAAAGAAATGAGAGCTCCGGTGGGCCAATAATCTCCTAAATAAATGAGAGCCCAGGTAGGCCAATAATCTCCTAAATAAATGAGAGCCCAAGTGGGCCAATAATCTCCTAAATAAATGAGAGCCCAAGTGGGCCAATAATCTCCTAAATAAATGAGAGCTCAGGTGGGCCAATAATCTCCTAAAGAAATGAGAGCTCAGGTGAGCCAATAATCTCCTAAATAAATGAGAGCTCAGGTGGGCCAATAATCTCCTAAATAAATGAGAGCCCAGGTGGGCCAATAATCTCCTAAATAAATGAGAGCTCAGGTGGGCCAATAATCTCCTAAAGAAATGAGAGCTCAGGTGGGCCAATAATCTCCTAAAGAAATGAGAGCTCAGGTGGGCCAATAATCTCCTAAATAAATGAGAGCTCAGGTGGGCCAATAATCTCCTAAAGAAATGAGAGCTCAGGTGGGCCAATAATCTCCTAAATAAATGAGAGCCCAGGTGGGCCAATAATCTCCTAAAGAAATGAGAGCTCAGGTGGGCCAATAATCTCCTAAATAAATGAGAGCCCAGGTGGGCCAATAATCTCCTAAAGAAATGAGAGCTCAGGTGGGCCAATAATCTCCTAAATAAATGAGAGTTCAGGTGGGCCAATAATCTCCTAAATAAATGAGAGCTCAGGTGGGCCAATAATCTCCTAAATAAATGAGAGCCCAGGTGGGCCAATAATCTCCTAACCTTCAGGTGGCACATTCTGCGTGACGCACTCAATGACCCCCTTATCTCCACTGGCTGGTCTTTAGATCCCAATCCTGTTCCAATAGGAGGAGCTAATCCCTTCCATGTCCTGCTAAGAGCTCCGGGAATGTGGATGTGAAGGGACAGGATTCCATCGGGAAGTGGTTATACGCCCTGGAGATATCCGTGTCCTCCAATATTTGTTGTTCTGCTATAGATGGGAGAAGGTCGGAATTCTACAAGTCTTTGTCCGGCTCTCCTGAAAGACAATAATAAAAAGTAAAAACGGAATAGTAAGCGCTCAACAGGGAACAAATTATCGAAGAAAAACCAGCTGGCACTAAACAGGTGACCACCCTAAACCCCAACCCTAACCCCCAACCCTAACCCTAAACCCCAACCCTAAACCCCAACCCCGACCTTAACCCTAAACCCCAACCCCGACTCTAACCCTAAACCCCAACCCTAACCCTAAACCTCAACCCTAACCCTAAACCCCAACCCCAACCCTAAACCTAAACCCTAAAACCCAACCCTAACCCTAAACCTAAACCCCGACCCTAACCCTAATCCTAACCCTAACCCCCAACCCCGACCCTAACCCTAATCCCCAACCCTAAACCTCAAACCTAAACCCCAACCCTAAACCTCAACCCCAACCCTAAACCCCGACCCCAACCCTGACCCTAAACCCCAACCCTAAACCCTGACCCTCAACCCCAACCCTAAACCCCAACCCCAACCCTAACCCTAAACCCCCAACCCCAACCCTAAACCCAGAGCCCAAACCTGACCCTAACCCTAAACCCCAAACCTAAACCCCAACCCTGACCCTAAACCCCAACCCTAACCCTCAACCCCAACCCTATCCCTAAACCCCAACCCTAAACCCCGACCCCAAACCTGACCCTAACCCTAAACCTCAACCCTAACCCTAAACCCTTACCCCAACCCTGACCCTAACCCTAAACCCCAACCCCAAACCTAAACCCTGACCCTAACCCTAAACCCCAACCCTAACCCTAAACCTAAACCCCAACCACAACCCTAAACCCCAACCCCAAACCTGACCCTAACCCTAAACCCCAACCCCTAACCCTGACCCTAACCCAAAAAAAGTTCAGCGCTAAAAAACAAATGAGATACTTAAAAAGAATGTTCTCGCAAGACCATATGTGTCAAAATACTAAACCTGTGGATCATACCAATATACAGAGGGATATTGATATATGTGTAGCGCCCTGCTCCTGATGATCGGGCGCTATATTTAAATCTAGAGGGTACCTGAGTCACTTACTGGCTCAGATCTGATTGTGAAGGCCAAATTGGCCTCTGTTTCGGCTGTGGCTGTGTTGGAAGGATTTCCCGCTGTTCGCCGGTAGGTGGTGTTATCACCACAGGCCAGTGTTGGAACACAACCAAGCCAGAGCGGATTGGGTATCTTTCCCCCGGGAACAGCTCAGTGGGAGTGGTCTCCCCGCTGAGCATGCTGAAGAAGGGTACTTAAGGGGCAGACGCCATTGTTCTGGGCTCGTTTTACCATGCGCCCCTCCTGGCCCAAGGCGTGTGTCGCTGACTGTCTGGTTTTCCCGCCTCGGGGCCTGCTGGCCCAAGGCTGTGCACCTGCAAAGTAGGCCCAGATGTCCTGTCTGGGGCCTACAGCTTGGGGGTGGTCCTGTTCTGTCTGTCCTGAGGGAAGAAGCCACTCAATGGATGAACCTGGGGAGGACCCGTCCTGGAGAGAACCCAGCGGAAGGCTGGTATCTCGGGAGGAGACTCTATTGGAGGATGCACCCTAGCCGAATGCTACCCTGCAGTATCACCGGTCCGGCTTAAAGGCTCTGATACTGCAGTGCTCGGCTGAACATTTGGCGAAGGACCAAGTTGCAATTTGTCCACATCGCCCAATCCTGTGGCAGAGGATTGTCTACCGGTTCTTTCATCAAGTCTGTGGCAGAGACTTTGGGTCCGTGCTCCACCCCGGCTGCTGGGCCAGTGAGAGAGGTCTATCCGGGTGAGCAACTTCCACTCGAAGGAAAGTGGTGAGTGTACTTTGTTTAGTGTCGTTATGAAACCTGAACGTTCCTCAGTGGTCTGCACAGGGCTTTTTTTCCTTCATAGAATAGATGCAGGAACTCCGACGTTCACACTTAGTTTCTGCTTCCTACCCGCCCCTGAGCACCGTTCCTTGGTTCCACCTCCTACCGCCCTTCACTCATTTTAGAGAATACAGAACCAAGTATCATTTTTTGCTACTAAGTGATTTGCACGGAATTTGTTAAGAACAAAAAGACAGTAAAATAGATCCCCTGCAGTGAGCAACAATAGACCCCCCCCCAGCAAAAATAGAGCCCCCACACAACAATAGAAGACCCCCCCACAACAAAATACCACCCTAGCAACAATAGACCCCCACACAACAATAGAAGACCCCCCACAACAAAATACCACCCTAGCAACAATAGACCCCCACACAACAATAGAAGACCCCCCCACAACAAAATACCACCCCAGCAACAATAGACCCCCACACAACAGAATACCACCCTAGCAACAATAGACCCCCACACAACAATAGAAGACCCCCCCACAACAAAATACCACCCTAGCAACAATAGACCCCCCCCAGCAAAAATAGAGCCCCCACACAACAATAGAAGACCCTCCACAACAAAATACCACCCTAGCAACAATAGACCCCCACACAACAATAGAAGACCCCCCCACAACAAAATACCACCCCAGCAACAATAGACCCCCACACAACAGAATACCACCCTAGCAACAATAGACCCCCACACAACAATAGAAGACCCCCCCACAACAAAATACCACCCTAGCAACAATAGACCCCCGGAAGCAACAATAATTGTCCCAGCAGACTGCATCAATAGACCCTCCAGGAGGCAGCAACAATAGACCTCTCCCTCAACAGTAGATCCCTCCCAGCAACAATTGCTCCCCTGTAGAAACATAAGACTCCCCCCACTAGCAACAATAGATCTACCCAGCAACAAGAGACCCCCACACAAAAATAGATCCCCACCAGTGACAATAGATCTCCCAGCAGCAAGAGACCCCCACACAAAAATAAATCCCCACCAGTGACAATAGATCTCCCAGCAGCAAGAGACCCCACACAAAAATAGATCCCCACCATTGACAATAGATCTCCCAGCAGCAAGAGACCCCCACACAAAAATAGATCCCCACCAGTGACAATAGATCTCCCAGCAGCAACAGACCCCCCACACAAAAATAGCTCCCCACCAGTGACAATAGATCTCCCAGCAGCAAGAGACCCCCACACAAAAATAGATCCCCACCAGTGACAATAGATCTCCTAGCAGCAAGAGACCCCCACACAAAAATAGATCCCCACCAGTGACAATAGATCTCCCAGCAGCAAGCATCAATAGACCCTCCAGCACTCCTTGCCATTACATTCATTTATTACTGGAGGTGCCGGAACTGTGTTCCCCCCGCGTTCCTGCTGAAAAGAAGCCCTGGGTCTGCATCCCGTGCCTGAACTTCCCCCGACCCTCCGTCCTTTTTCCCTGCAAATTGGTGTGAAATAAAAGCAAAGAAAGCGGGACGGGAGGGCAATTACAGAATAATACACTACAGTGCCAGGACAAGGTCACCTAGAGCCCAGGGTGAACATGCCAAGCTGTGCCCCCCCCTCCAAGATATATGAGCATTATGTCAGCAACCCCCCCCCCCCAATTGGGCACTAATCTGCATGATTACCCCTTACATTCCCCCTCCTCCCAGTACAAATTGTTCCCTACCCACCCCCTGAAATCCCCCCTCCCAGAACAAATGTTTGCCCCCTCTATCCCCTAAATCCCCCCCAGCACAAATACCCCCCCGCCAAAAAAAATCACCCCTCCTAGCACAAATCCACCACCACTAAAATTTCCCCTCCAAGTACACATTCACCCCTCCCCCCGCTCCACTCCAAATTCCCCTCCTAGTACAAATATCCCCCAATCATCCCTACTAGCACAAATCCCCTCCCCCCCACCAAAAGAATTACCTTAGCACAAATGCCCCCCCCAAAAAAAAATTATTACCTTAGCAAAAATCCCCTCCCCCCTCTACCAGATCACAATTCTAGCACAAACCCCACAAGTCTCGCCTCCAAGCACAAATCCCCCCCCCCACAACACAAACCCCCCCCCCCCCCGAATCACCACTTCTAGCCCACCCCCTCAAATTTCCCCCTCCTATAACAATTATTTTCCCTGCTGCCCCCCAAATGCCTCCTCCCAACACAGTTCCCCCCCCCTCATTCTCCTTTGCGGTGCCCCCCCACCTCATATGATACCAGAGTGCCCAGGGCAGCTGCCCCCCCACCCCCCTGTCCCGGTCCTGATGCACTATCCGTGTCTCTCCCTCCAGCAACTCATTATATATACAGGAGGGGGCGGGGCTCTTATTATATCATATATACAATGTATACAGGAGGGGGCGGGGCTCTTATTATATCATTATATATACAATGTATACAGGAGGGGGCGGGGCTCTTATTATATCATTATATATACAATGTATCCAGGAGGAGGCGGAGCTCTTATTATATCATTATATATACAATGTATACAGGAGGGGGCGGGGCTCTTATTATATCATTATATATACAATGTATACAGGAGGAGGCGGAGCTCTTATTATATCATTATATATACAATGTATACAGGAGGGGGCGGGGCTCTTATTATATCATTATATATACAATGTATCCAGGAGGAGGCGGAGCTCTTATTATATCATTATATATACAATGTATACAGGAGGAGGCAGGGCTCTTATTATTATTATTATTATTATTATTATACAGGATTTATATAGCGCCAACAGTTTGCGCAGCGCTTTACAACATCAGGGAAGACAGTACAATCACAATACAATTCAATACAGAGGGATCAGAGGGCCCTGCTCGATAGAGCTTACAGTCTAGAATATTATATCATTATATATACAATGTATACAGGAGGGGGCGGGGCTCTTATTATCTCATTATATATACAATGTATACAGGAGGGGGCGGGGCTCTTATTATATCATTATATATACAATGTATACAGGAGGGGGCGGGGCTCTTATTATATCATTATATATACAATGTATACAGGAGGGGGCGGGGCTCTTATTATATCATTATATATACAATGTATACAGGAGGGGGCGGGGCTCTTATATCATTATATATACAATGTATCCAGGAGGAGGCGGAGCTCTTATTATATCATTATATATACAATGTATACAGAAGGGGGCGGGGCTCTTATTATATCATTATATATACAATGTATACAGGAGGGGGCGGGGCTCTTATTATATCATTATATATACAATGTATAGAGGAGGAGGCGGAGCTCTAATTATATTATTATATATACAATGTATACAGGAGGGGCGGGGCTCTTATTAAATCATTATATATACAATGTATACAGGAGGGGGCGGAGCCCTTATCATATCATTATATATACAATGTATACAGGAGGGGGCGGGGCTCTTATTATATTATTATATATACAGGAGGGGCCGGGGCTCTTATTATATCATTATATATACAATGTATACAGGAGGAGGCGGGGCTCTGATTATCTCATTATTTATACAATGTATACAGGAGGGGGCGGGGCTCTTATTAAATCATTATATATACAATGTATACAGGAGGGGCGGAGCCCTTATCATATCATTATATATACAATGTATACAGGAGGGGGCGGGGCTCTTATTATATCATTATATATACAATGTATACAGGAGGGGACGGAGCTCTTATTATATTATTATATATACAATGTATACAGGAGGAGGCGGGGCTCTTATTGTATCATTATATATACAGGAGGGGGCGGAGCTCTTATTATATATACGATGTATACAGGAGGAGGCGTAGTACTTATTATATCATTATATATACAATGTATACAGGAGGGGGCGGAGCTCTTATTATATCATTATATATACAATGTATACAGGAGGGGCGGAGCTCTTATTATATTATTATATATACAATGTATACAGGAGGCGGGGCTCTTATTATATCATTATATATACAATGTATACAGGAGGAGGCGGGGCTCTTATTATATCATTATATATACAATGTATACAGGAGGGGGCGGAGCTCTTATTATCTCATTATATATACAATGTATACAGGAGGGGGCGGGCTCTTATTATATCATTATATATACAATGTAAACAGGAGGAGGCGGAGCTCCTATTATATCATTATATATACAATGTATACAGGAGGGGGCGGAGCTCTTATTATCTCATTATATATACAATGTATACAGGAGGGGGCGGAGCTCTTATTATCTCATTATATATACAATGTATACAGGAGGGGGCGGAGCTCTTATTATCTCATTATATATACAATATATACAGGAGAGGGCGGGGCTCTTATTATCTCATTATATATACAATGTATACAGAAGGGGGCGGAGCTCTTATTATATCATTATATATACAATGTATACAGGAGGAGGCGGAGCTCCTATTATATCATTATATATACAATGTATACAGGAGGGGGCGGGGCTCTTATTATATCATTATATATACAATGTATACAGGAGGGGGCGGGGCTCTTATTATATCATTGTATATACAATGTATACAGGAGGAGGCGGAGCTCTTATATCATTATATATACAATGTATACAGGAGGTGGCGGAGCTCTTATTATCTCATTATATATACAATGTATACAGGAGGGGGCGGAGCTCTTATTATCTCATTATATATACAATGTATACAGGAGGAGGCGGGGCTCTTATTATATATACAATGTATACAGGAGGAGGCGTAGTACTTATTATATCATTATATATACAATGTATACAGGAGGGGCGGGCTCTTATTATATCATTATATATACAATGTATACAGGAGGGGCGGGCTCTTATTATATCATTATATATACAATGTATACAGGAGGGGCGGAGCTCTTATTATATCATTATATATACAATGTATACAGGAGGGGGCGGAGCTCTTATTATATCATTATATATACAATGTATACAGGAGGGGGCGGGGCTCTTATTAAATCATTATATATACAATGTATACAGGAGGGGGCGGGGCTCTTATTAAATCATTATATATACAATGTATACAGGAGGGGGCGGGGCTCTTATTATATCATTATATATACAATGTATACAGGAGGGGGCGGGGCTCTTATTATATCATTATATATACAATGTATACAGGAGGGGGCGGGGCTCTTATATCATTATATATACAATGTATCCAGGAGGAGGCGGAGCTCTTATTATATCATTATATATACAATGTATACAGAAGGGGGCGGGGCTCTTATTATATCATTATATATACAATGTATACAGGAGGGGGCGGGGCTCTTATTATATCATTATATATACAATGTATACAGAAGGGGGCGGGGCTCTTATTATATCATTATATATACAATGTATAGAGGAGGAGGCGGAGCTCTAATTATATCATTATATATACAATGTATACAGGAGGGGGCGGGGCTCTTATTAAATAATTATATATACAATGTATACAGGAGGGGCGGGCTCTTATTAAATCATTATATATACAATGTATACAGGAGGGGGCGGAGCCCATATCATATCATTATATATACAATGTATACAGGAGGGGGCGGGGCTCTTATTATATTATTATATATACAGGAGGGGCCGGGGCTCTTATTATATCATTATATATACAATGTATAGAGGAGGAGGCGGAGCTCTTATTATATCATTATATATACAATGTATACAGGAGGAGGCGGGGCTCTGATTATCTCATTATATATACAATGTATACAGGAGGGGGCGGGGCTCTTATTAAATCATTATATATACAATGTATACAGGAGGGGCGGAGCCCTTATCATATCATTATATATACAATGTATACAGGAGGGGGCGGGGCTCTTATTATATCATTATATATACAATGTATACAGGAGGGGGCGGAGCTCTTATTATATTATTATATATACAATGTATACAGGAGGAGGCGGGGCTCTTATTGTATCATTATATATACAGGAGGGGGCGGAGCTCTTATTATATATACGATGTATACAGGAGGAGGCGTAGTACTTATTATATCATTATATATACAATGTATACAGGAGGGGGCGGAGCTCTTATTATATCATTATATATACAATGTATACAGGAGGGGGCGGAGCTCCTATTATATCATTATATATACAATGTATACAGGAGGGGGCGGAGCTCTTATTATATTATTATATATACAATGTATACAGGAGGAGGCGGGGCTCTTATTATATCATTATATATACAATGTATACAGGAGGAGGCGGGGCTCTTATTATATCATTATATATACAATGTATACAGGAGGGGGCGGAGCTCTTATTATCTCATTATATATACAATGTATACAGGAGGGGGCGGGCTCTTATTATATCATTATATATACAATGTATACAGGAGGGGGCGGAGCTCCTATTATATCATTATATATACAATGTATACAGGAGGGGCGGAGCTCTTATTATCTCATTATATATACAATGTATACAGGAGGGGCGGAGCTCTTATTATCTCATTATATATACAATGTATACAGGAGGGGGCGGAGCTTTTATTATCTCATTATATATACAATATATACAGGAGGGGGCGGGGCTCTTATTATCTCATTATATATACAATGTATACAGAAGGGGGCGGAGCTCTTATTATATCATTATATATACAATGTATACAGGAGGAGGCGGAGCTCCTATTATATCATTATATATACAATGTATACAGGAGGGGGCGGGGCTCTTATTATATCATTATATATACAATGTATACAGGAGGAGGCGGAGCTCCTATTATCTCATTATATATACAATGTATACAGGAGGGGGCGGGGCTCTTATAATCTCATTATATATACAATGTATACAGGAGGAGGCGGGGCTCTTATTATATCATTATATATACAATGTATACAGGAAGGGGCGGGGCTCTTATTATATCATTATATATACAATGTATACAGGAGGGGGCGGAGCTCTTATTATCTCATTATATATACAATGTATACAGGAGGGGGCGGGGCTCTTATTATCTCATTATATATACAATGTATACAGGAGGGGCGGAGCCCTTATCATATCATTATATATACAATGTATACAGGAGGGGGCGGGGCTCTTATTATATCATTATATATACAATGTATACAGGAGGCGGGGCTCTTATTATATATACAATGTATACAGGAGGAGGCGGGGCTCTTATTATATCATTATATATACAATGTATACAGGAGGGGGCGGAGCTCTTATTATATATACAATGTATACAGGAGGGGGCGGAGCTCTTATTATATCATTATATATATAATGTATACAGGAGGAGGCGGGGCTCTTATTATATCATTATATATACAATGTATACAGGAGGAGGCTGGGCTCTTATTATATCATTATATATACAATGTATACAGGAGGGGGCGGAGCTCTTATTATATCATTATATATACAATGTATACAGGAGGAGGCGGGGCTCTTATTATATCATTATATATACAATGTATACAGGAGGGGGCGGGGCTCTTATTATATCATTGTATATACAATGTATACAGGAGGAGGCGGAGCTCTTATATCATTATATATACAATGTATACAGGAGGTGGCGGAGCTCTTATTATCTCATTATATATACAATGTATACAGGAGGGGGCGGAGCTCTTATTATCTCATTATATATACAATGTATACAGGAGGAGGCGGGCCTCTTATTATATATACAATGTATCCAGGAGGGGGCGGAGCTCTTATTATATCATTATATATACAATGTATACAGGAGGGGCGGGCTCTTATTATATCATTATATATACAATGTATACAGGAGGGGGCGGGGCTCTCATTAAATCATTATATATACAATGTATACAGGAGGGGGCGGGGCTCTTATTAAATCATTATATATACAATGTATACAGGAGGGGGCGGGGCTCTTATTATATCATGATATATACAATGTATACAGGAGGGGGCGGGGCTCTTATTAAATCATTATATATACAATGTATACAGGAGGGGGCGGAGCTCTTATTATATCATTATATATACAATGTATACAGGAGGAGGCGGCGCTCTTATTATATAATTATATATTCAATGTATACAGGAGGAGGCGGTGCTCTTATTATATCATTATATATACAATGTATACAGGAGGGGGTGGAGCTCTTATTATCTCACTATATATACAATGTATACAGGAGGGGGCGGGGCTCTTATTAATTCATTATATATACAATGTATACAGGAGGGGGCGGAGCTCTTATTATATCATTACATATACAATGTATACAGCAGGAGGCGGGGCTCTTATTATATCATTATATATACAATGTATACAGGAGGGGCGGGGCTCTTATTATATCATTATATATACAATGTATACAGGAGGGGGCGGGCTCTTATTAAATCATTATATATACAATGTATACAGGAGGGGGCGGGGCTCTTATTATATCATTATATATACAATGTATACAGGAGGGGGCGGGGCTCTTATTAAATCATTATATATACAATGTATACAGGAGGGGGCGGAGCTCTTATTATATCATTATATATACAATGTATACAGGAGGGGGCGGAGCTCTTATTATCTCATTATATATACAATGTATACAGGAGGGGGCGGGGCTCTTATTAATTCATTATATATACAATGTATACAGGAGGGGGCGGGGCTCTTATTATATCATTACATATACAATGTATACAGCAGGAGGCGGGGCTCTTATTATATCATTATATATACAATGTATACAGGAGGGGGCGGGGCTCTTATTATATCATTATATGTACAATGTATACAGGAGGGGGCGGGGCTCTTATTATATCATTATATATATACAATGTATACAGGAGGAGGCGGAGCTCTTATTATATAATTATATATTCAATGTATACAGGAGGGGGCGGGGCTCTTATTATATCATTATATATACAATGTATACAGGAGGGGGCGGAGCTCTTATTATCTCACTATATATACAATGTATACAGGAGGGGGCGGGGCTCTTATTAATTCATTATATATACAATGTATACAGGAGGGGGCGGAGCTCTTATTATATCATTACATATACAATGTATACAGCAGGAGGCGGGGCTCTTATTATATCATTATATATACAATGTATACAGGAGGAGGCGGGGCTCTTATTAAATCATTATATATGCAATGTATACAGGAGGAGGCGGGCTCTTATTAAATCATTATATATACAATGTATACAGGAGGAGGCGGGCTCTTATTATATCATTATATATACAATGTATACAGGAGGAGGCGGGGCTCTTATTATATCATTGTATATACAATGTATACAGAAGGGGGCGGAGCTCTTATTATCTCATTATATATATATATATATACAATGTATACAGGAGGAGGCGGAGCTCTTATTATCTCATTATATATACAATGTATACAGGAGGGGGCGGAGCTCTTATTATCTCATTATATATACAATCTATACAGAAGGGGGCGGGGCTCTTATTAAATCATTATATATACAATGTATACAGGAGGGGACGGGCTCTTATTATACCATTATATATATAATGTATACAGGAGGGGCGGGGCTCTTATTATATCATTATATATACAATGTATACAGGAGGGGGCGGAGCTCCTATTATATCATTATATATACAATGTATACAGGAGGAGGCGGGGCTCTTATTATATCATTATATATACAATGTATACAGGAGGGGGTGGAGCTCTTATTAAATCATTATATATACAATGTATAAAGGAGGGGCGGAGCTCTTATTATATCATTATATATACAATGTATACAGGAGGAGGCGGGGCTCTTATTATATCATTGTATATACAATGTATACAGGAGGGGGCGGAGCTCTTATTATCTCATTATATATACAATGTATACAGGAGGGGCGGGCTCTTATTATATCATTATATATATAATGTATACAGGAGGGGCGGGGCTCTTAATATATCATTATATATACAATGTATACAGGAGGGGGTGGAGCTCTTATTAAATCATTATATATACAATGTATAAGGGAGGGGCGGAGCTCTTATTATATCATTATATATACAATGTATACAGGAGGAGGCGGGGCTCTTATTATATCATTGTATATACAATGTATACAGGAGGGGGCGGAGCTCTTATTATCTCATTATATATACAATGTATACAGGAGGGGGCGGGGCTCTTATTATCTCATTATATATACAATGTATACAGGAGGGGCGGAGCTCTTATTATCTCATTATATATACAATGTATACAGGAGGAGGCGGGGCTCTTATTAAATCATTATATATACAATGTATACAGGAGGGGGCGGAGCTCTTATTATATCATTATATATACAATGTATACAGGAGGGGGCGGAGCTCTTATTATCTCATTATATATACAATGTATACAGGAGGGGCGGAGCTCTTATTATCTCATTATATATACAATGTATACAGGAGGGGGCGGGCTCTTATTATATCATTATATATACAATGTATACAGGAGGGGGCAGAGCTCTTATTATATCTTATTATATATACAATGTATACAGGAGGAGGCGGAGCTCCTATTATATCATTATATATACAATGTATACAGGAGGAGGCGGAGCTCCTATTATATCATTATATATACAATGTATACAGGAGGGGGCGGAGCTCCTATTATATCATTATATATACAATGTATACAGGAGGAGGCAGGGCTCTTATTATCTCATTATATATACAATGTATACAGGAGGGGGTGGAGCTCTTATTATATCATTATATATACAATGTATACAGGAGGGGGCGGGGCTCTTATTATATCATTATATATACAATGTATACAGGAGGGGGCGGGGCTCTTATTAGATCATTATATATACAATGTATACAGGAGGGGGCGGAGCTCTTATTATATCATTATATATACAATGTATACAAGAGGGGGCGGGGTTCTTATTAAATCATTATATATACAATGTATACAGGAGGGGGCGGGGCTCTTATTAAATCATTATATATACAATGTATACAGGAGGGGGCGGGGCTCTTATTATATCATTATATATACAATGTATACAGGAGGGGGCGGGGCTCTTATTAAATCATTATATATACAATGTATACAGGAGGGGGCGGAGCTCTTATTATATCATTATATATACAATATATACAGGAGGGGGCGGAGCTCTTATTATATCATTATATATACAATGTATACAGGAGGAGGCGGAGCTCTTATTATATAATTATATATTCAATGTATACAGGAGGGGGCGGGCTCTTATTATATCATTATATATACAATGTATACAGGAGGGGGCGGAGCTCTTATTATCTCACTATATATACAATGTATACAGGAGGGGGCGGAGCTCTTATTATCTCATTATATATATAATGTATACAGCAGGAGGCGGGGCTCTTATTATATCATTATATATACAATGTATACAGGAGGGGGCGGGGTTCTTATTATATCATTATATATACAATGTATACAGGAGGGGGCGGGGCTCTTATTAAATCATTATATATACAATGTATACAGGAGGGGGCGGGGCTCTTATTATATCATTATATATACAATGTATACAGGAGGGGGCGGGGCTCTTATTAAATCATTATATATACAATGTATACAGGAGGGGGCGGAGCTCTTATTATATCATTATATATACAATGTATACAGGAGGGGGCGGAGCTCTTATTATATC
Source organism: Rana muscosa (assembly GCA_029206835.1). NCBI lineage: Eukaryota > Metazoa > Chordata > Amphibia > Anura > Ranidae > Rana > Rana muscosa. The sequence goes on along the minus strand of CM055125.1, from coordinate 350,833,242 downwards.
ATTATATATACAATGTATACAGGAGGAGGCGGAGCTCTTATTATATCATTATATATACAATGTATACAGGAGGGGCGGAGCTCTTATTATCTCACTATATATACAATGTATACAGGAGGGGGCGGAGCTCTTATTAAATCATTATATATACAATGTATACAGGAGGAGGCGGGGCTCTTATTATATCATTATATATACAATGTATACAGGAGGAGGCGGGGCTCTTATTATATCATTGTATATACAATGTATACAGGAGGGTGCGGAGCTCTTATTATCTCATTATATATACAATGTATACAGGAGGGGGCGGGCTCTTATTATATCATTATATATACAATGTATACAGGAGGGGCGGGGCTCTTATTATATCATTATATATACAATGTATACAGGAGGGGGCGGGGCTCTTATTAAATCATTATATATACAATGTATACAGGAGGGAGCGGAGCTCTTATTATATCATTATATATACAATGTATACAGGAGGGGGCGGGGCTCTTATTAAATCATTATATATACAATGTATACAGGAGGGGGCGGGGCTTTTATTAAATCATTATATATACAATGTATACAGGAGGGGCGGGGCTCTTATTATATCATTATATATACAATGTATACAGGAGGGGGCGGGGCTCTTATTAAATCATTATATATACAATGTATACAGGAGGGGCGGAGCTCTTATTATATCATTATATATACAATGTATACAGGAGGGGGCGGAGCTCTTCTTATATCATTATATATACAATGTATACAGGAGGAGGCGGAGCTCTTATTATATAATTATATATTCAATGTATACAGGAGGGGGCGGGGCTCTTATTATATCATTATATATACAATGTATACAGGAGGGGGCGGAGCTCTTATTATCTCACTATATATACAATGTATACAGGAGGGGGCGGAGCTCTTATTATCTCATTATATATACAATGTATACAGGAGGGGGCGGGGCTCTTATTAATTCATTATATATACAATGTATACAGGAGGGGGCGGAGCTCTTATTATATCATTACATATACAATGTATACAGCAGGAGGCGGGGCTCTTATTATATCATTATATATACAATGTATACAGGAGGGGGCGGGGCTCTTATTATATCATTATATATACAATGTATACAGGAGGGGCGGGGCTCTTATTAAATCATTATATATACAATGTATACAGGAGGGGGCGGGGCTCTTATTATATCATTATATATACAATGTATACAGGAGGGGGCGGGGCTCTTATTAAATCATTATATATACAATGTATACAGGAGGGGGTGGAGCTCTTATTATATCATTATATATACAATGTATACAGGAGGGGCGGAGCTCTTATTATATCATTATATATACAGGAGGGGGCGGAGCTCTTATTATATAATTATATATTCAATGCATACAGGAGGGGGCGGGGCTCTTATTATATCATTATATATACAATGTATACAGGAGGGGGCGGAGCTCTTATTATCTCACTATATATACAATGTATACAGGAGGGGGCGGAGCTCTTATTATCTCATTATATATACAATGTATACAGGAGGGGGCGGGGCTCTTATTAATTCATTATATATACAATGTATACAGGAGGGGGCGGAGCTCTTATTATATCATTACATATACAATGTATACAGCAGGAGGCGGGGCTCTTATTATATCATTACATATACAATGTATACAGGAGGGGGCGGGGCTCTTATTATTTCATTACATATACAATGTATACAGGAGGGGGCGGGGCTCCTATTAAATCATTATATATACAATGTATACAGGAGGGGGCGGGGCTCTTATTATATCATTATATATACAATGTATACAGGAGGGGCGGGGCTCTTATTAAATCATTATATATACAATGTATACAGGAGGGGGCGGAGCTCTTATTATATCATTATGTATACAGGAGGGGCGGAGCTCTTATTATATCATTATATATACAATGTATACAGGAGGAGGCGGAGCTCTTATTATATAATTATATATTCAATGTATACAGGAGGGGGCGGGGCTCTTATTATATCATTATATATACAATGTATACAGGAGGGGGCGGAGCTCTTATTATCTCACTATATATACAATGTATACAGGAGGGGGCGGAGCTCTTATTATATCATTATATATACAATGTATACAGGAGGGGGCGGGGCTCTTATTAATTCATTATATATACAATGTATACAGGAGGGGGCGGAGCTCTTATTATATCATTACATATACAATGTATACAGCAGGAGGCGGGGCTCTTATTATATCATTATATATACAATGTATACAGGAGGAGGCGGGGCTCTTATTAAATCATTATATATACAATGTATACAGGAGGAGGCGGGGCTCTTATTATATCATTATATATACAATGTATACAGGAGGAGGCGGGGCTCTAATTATATCATTGTATATACAATGTATACAGGAGGGGGCGGAGCTCTTATTATCTCATTATATATATATACAATGTATACAGGAGGGGGCGGAGCTCTTATTATCTCATTATATATACAATGTATACAGGAGGGGGCGGAGCTCTTATTATCTCATTATATATACAATCTATACAGGAGGGGGCGGGGCTCTTATTAAATCATTATATATACAATGTATACAGGAGGGGGCGGGCTCTTATTATATCATTATATATATAATGTATACAGGAGGGGCGGGGCTCTTATTATATCATTATATAAACAATGTATACAGGAGGGGGCGGAGCTCCTATTATATCATTATATATACAATGTATACAGGAGGAGGCGAGACTCTTATTATATCATTATATATACAATGTATACAGGAGGGGGCGGAGCTCTTCTTATATCATTATATATACAATGTATACAGGAGGAGGCGGAGCTCTTATTATATAATTATATATTCAATGTATACAGGAGGGGGCGGGGCTCTTATTATATCATTATATATACAATGTATACAGGAGGGGGCGGAGCTCTTATTATCTCACTATATATACAATGTATACAGGAGGGGGCGGAGCTCTTATTATCTCATTATATATACAATGTATACAGGAGGGGGCGGGGCTCTTATTAATTCATTATATATACAATGTATACAGGAGGGGGCGGAGCTCTTATTATATCATTACATATACAATGTATACAGCAGGAGGCGGGGCTCTTATTATATCATTATATATACAATGTATACAGGAGGGGGCGGGGCTCTTATTATATCATTATATATACAATGTATACAGGAGGGGCGGGGCTCTTATTAAATCATTATATATACAATGTATACAGGAGGGGGCGGGGCTCTTATTATATCATTATATATACAATGTATACAGGAGGGGGCGGGGCTCTTATTAAATCATTATATATACAATGTATACAGGAGGGGGTGGAGCTCTTATTATATCATTATATATACAATGTATACAGGAGGGGCGGAGCTCTTATTATATCATTATATATACAGGAGGGGGCGGAGCTCTTATTATATAATTATATATTCAATGCATACAGGAGGGGGCGGGGCTCTTATTATATCATTATATATACAATGTATACAGGAGGGGGCGGAGCTCTTATTATCTCACTATATATACAATGTATACAGGAGGGGGCGGAGCTCTTATTATCTCATTATATATACAATGTATACAGGAGGGGGCGGGGCTCTTATTAATTCATTATATATACAATGTATACAGGAGGGGGCGGAGCTCTTATTATATCATTACATATACAATGTATACAGCAGGAGGCGGGGCTCTTATTATATCATTACATATACAATGTATACAGGAGGGGGCGGGGCTCTTATTATTTCATTACATATACAATGTATACAGGAGGGGGCGGGGCTCCTATTAAATCATTATATATACAATGTATACAGGAGGGGGCGGGGCTCTTATTATATCATTATATATACAATGTATACAGGAGGGGCGGGGCTCTTATTAAATCATTATATATACAATGTATACAGGAGGGGGCGGAGCTCTTATTATATCATTATGTATACAGGAGGGGCGGAGCTCTTATTATATCATTATATATACAATGTATACAGGAGGAGGCGGAGCTCTTATTATATAATTATATATTCAATGTATACAGGAGGGGGCGGGGCTCTTATTATATCATTATATATACAATGTATACAGGAGGGGGCGGAGCTCTTATTATCTCACTATATATACAATGTATACAGGAGGGGGCGGAGCTCTTATTATATCATTATATATACAATGTATACAGGAGGGGGCGGGGCTCTTATTAATTCATTATATATACAATGTATACAGGAGGGGGCGGAGCTCTTATTATATCATTACATATACAATGTATACAGCAGGAGGCGGGGCTCTTATTATATCATTATATATACAATGTATACAGGAGGAGGCGGGGCTCTTATTAAATCATTATATATACAATGTATACAGGAGGAGGCGGGGCTCTTATTATATCATTATATATACAATGTATACAGGAGGAGGCGGGGCTCTAATTATATCATTGTATATACAATGTATACAGGAGGGGGCGGAGCTCTTATTATCTCATTATATATATATACAATGTATACAGGAGGGGGCGGAGCTCTTATTATCTCATTATATATACAATGTATACAGGAGGGGGCGGAGCTCTTATTATCTCATTATATATACAATCTATACAGGAGGGGGCGGGGCTCTTATTAAATCATTATATATACAATGTATACAGGAGGGGGCGGGCTCTTATTATATCATTATATATATAATGTATACAGGAGGGGCGGGGCTCTTATTATATCATTATATAAACAATGTATACAGGAGGGGGCGGAGCTCCTATTATATCATTATATATACAATGTATACAGGAGGAGGCGAGACTCTTATTATATTATTATATATACAATGTATACAGGAGGAGGCGGAGCTCCTATTATATAATTATATATACAATGTATACAGGAGGAGGCGGGGCTCTTATTATATAATTATATATTCAATGTATACAGGAGGGGGCGGAGCTCTTATTATCTCATTATATATACAATGTATACAGGAGGAGGCGGAGCTCCTATTATATCATTATATATACAATGTATACAGGAGGAGGCGGGGCTCTTATTATATCATTGTATATACAATGTATACAGGAGGGGCGGAGCTCTTATTATCTCATTATATATATATATATATATATACAATGTATACAGGAGGGGGCGGAGCTCTTATTATCTCATTATATATACAATGTATACAGGAGGGGGCGGAGCTCTTATTATATCATTGTATATACAATGTATACAGGAGGGGGCGGAGCTCTTATTATCTCATTATATATATATATATACAATGTATACAGGAGGAGGCGGGGCTCTTATTATATCATTATATATACAATGTATACAGGAGGAGGCGGGGCTCTTATTATATAATTGTATATACAATGTATACAGGAGGGGGCGGAGCTCTTATTATCTCATTATATATATATATATATATATATATATATATATATATACAATGTATACAGGAGGGGGCGGAGCTCTTATTATCTCATTATATATACAATGTATACAGGAGGGGGCGGAGCTCTTATTATCTCATTATATATACAATCTATACAGAAGGGGGCGGGGCTCTTATTAAATCATTATATATACAATGTATACAGGAGGGGGCGGTCTCTTATTATATCATTATATATATATAATGTATACAGGAGGGGTGGGGCTCTTCTTATATCATTATATAAACAATGTATACAGGAGGGGGCGGAGCTCCTATTATATCATTATATATACAATGTATACAGGAGGAGGCGGGGCTCTTATTATATTATTATATATACAATGTATACAGGAGGAGGCGGAGCTCCTATTATATCATTATATATACAATGTATACAGGAGGAGGCGGGGCTCTTATTATATCATTGTATATACAATGTATACAGGAGGAGACGGAGCTCCTATTATATCATTATATATACAATGTATACAGGAGGGGGCGGAGCTCTTATTATATCATTGTATATACAATGTATACAGGAGGGGGCGGAGCTCTTATTATCTCATTATATATACAATGTATACAGGAGGGGGTGGGCTCTTATTATATCATTATATATATAATGTATACAGGAGGGGGCGGAGCTCCTATTAAATCATTATATATACAATGTATACAGGAGGAGGCGGGGCTCTTATTATATTATTATATATACAATGTATACAGAAGGGGGCGGAGCTCTTATTATCTCATTATATATACAATGTATACAGGAGGGGGCGGGGCTCTTATTATCTCATTATATATACAATGTATACAGGAGGGGGCGGAGCTCTTATTATATCATTATATATACAATGTATACAGGAGGAGGCGGGGCTCTTATTAAATCATTATATATACAATGTATAAGGGAGGGGCGGAGCTCTTATATCATTATATATACAATGTATACAGGAGGAGGCGGAGCTCTTATTATATCATTATATATACAATGTATACAGGAGGGGGCGGGGCTCTTATTATATCATTGTATATACAATGTATACAGGAGGAGGCGGAGCTCTTATTATCTCATTATATATACAATGTATACAGGAGGGGGCGGAGCTCTTATTATATCATTATATATACAATGTATACAGGAGGGGGCGGAGCTCTTATTATCTCATTATATATACAATGTATAAAGGAGGGGGCGGGGCTCTTATTATCTCATTATATATACAATGTATACAGGAGGGGCGTAGCTCTTATTATCTCATTATATATACAATGTATACAGGAGGAGGCGGGGCTCTTATTAAATCATTATATATACAATGTATACAGGAGGGGGCGGAGCTCTTATTATATCATTATATATACAATGTATACAGGAGGGGGCGGAGCTCTTATTATCTCATTATATATACAATGTATACAGGAGGGGGCGGAGCTCTTATTATATCATTATATATACAATGTATACAGGAGGGGGCGGGGCTCTTATTATATCATTATATATACAATGTATACAGGAGGGGGCGGAGCTCCTATTATATCATTATATATACAATGTATACAGGAGGAGGCGGGGCTCTTATTATCTCATTATATATACAATGTATACAGGAGGGGGCGGGGCTCTTATTAATTCATTATATATACAATGTATACAGGAGGAGGCGGGGCTCTTATTATATCATTATATATACAATGTATACAGGAGGGGGCGGAGCTCTTATTATCTCATTATATATATATATACAATGTATACAGGAGGGGGCGGAGCTCTTATTATCTCATTATATATATATATACAATGTATACAGGAGGGGGCGGAGCTCTTATTATCTCATTATATATATATAATGTATACAGAAGGGGGCGGGGCTCTTATTAAATCATTATATATACAATGTATACAGGAGGGGGCGGAGCTCTTATTATCTCATTATATATACAATGTATACAGGAGGGGGCGGAGCTCTTATTATATCATTATATATATAATGTATACAGGAGGGGCGGGGCTCTTATTATATCATTATATATACAATGTATACAGGAGGGGGCGGAGCTCCTATTATATCATTATATATACAATGTATACAGGAGGAGGCGGGGCTCTTATTATATCATTATATATACAATGTATACAGGAGGAGGCGGAGCTCCTATTATATCATTATATATACAATGTATACAGGAGGAGGCGGGGCTCTTATTATATCATTATATATACAATGTATACAGGAGGAGACGGGGCTCTTATTATATCATTATATATACAATGTATACAGGAGGGGGCGGAGCTCTTATATCATTATATATGCAATGTATACAGAAGGGGGCGGAGCTCTTATTATCTCATTATATATACAATGTATACAGGAGGGGGCGGGGCTTTTATTATATCATTATATATATATAATGTATACAGGAGGGGTGGGGCTCTTCTTATATCATTATATAAACAATGTATACAGGAGGGGGCGGAGCTCCTATTATATCATTATATATACAATGTATACAGGAGGAGGCGGGGCTCTTATTATATTATTATATATACAATGTATACAGGAGGAGGCGGAGCTCCTATTATATCATTATATATACAATGTATACAGGAGGAGGCGGGGCTCTTATTATATCATTGTATATACAATGTATACAGGAGGAGACGGAGCTCCTATTATATCATTATATATACAATGTATACAGGAGGGGGCGGAGCTCTTATTATATCATTGTATATACAATGTATACAGGAGGGGGCGGAGCTCTTATTATCTCATTATATATACAATGTATACAGGAGGGGGTGGGCTCTTATTATATCATTATATATATAATGTATACAGGAGGGGGCGGAGCTCCTATTAAATCATTATATATACAATGTATACAGGAGGAGGCGGGGCTCTTATTATATTATTATATATACAATGTATACAGAAGGGGGCGGAGCTCTTATTATCTCATTATATATACAATGTATACAGGAGGGGGCGGGGCTCTTATTATCTCATTATATATACAATGTATACAGGAGGGGGCGGAGCTCTTATTATATCATTATATATACAATGTATACAGGAGGAGGCGGGGCTCTTATTAAATCATTATATATACAATGTATAAGGGAGGGGCGGAGCTCTTATATCATTATATATACAATGTATACAGGAGGAGGCGGAGCTCTTATTATATCATTATATATACAATGTATACAGGAGGGGGCGGGGCTCTTATTATATCATTGTATATACAATGTATACAGGAGGAGGCGGAGCTCTTATTATCTCATTATATATACAATGTATACAGGAGGGGGCGGAGCTCTTATTATATCATTATATATACAATGTATACAGGAGGGGGCGGAGCTCTTATTATCTCATTATATATACAATGTATAAAGGAGGGGGCGGGGCTCTTATTATCTCATTATATATACAATGTATACAGGAGGGGCGTAGCTCTTATTATCTCATTATATATACAATGTATACAGGAGGAGGCGGGGCTCTTATTAAATCATTATATATACAATGTATACAGGAGGGGGCGGAGCTCTTATTATATCATTATATATACAATGTATACAGGAGGGGGCGGAGCTCTTATTATCTCATTATATATACAATGTATACAGGAGGGGGCGGAGCTCTTATTATATCATTATATATACAATGTATACAGGAGGGGGCGGGGCTCTTATTATATCATTATATATACAATGTATACAGGAGGGGGCGGAGCTCCTATTATATCATTATATATACAATGTATACAGGAGGAGGCGGGGCTCTTATTATCTCATTATATATACAATGTATACAGGAGGGGGCGGGGCTCTTATTAATTCATTATATATACAATGTATACAGGAGGAGGCGGGGCTCTTATTATATCATTATATATACAATGTATACAGGAGGGGGCGGAGCTCTTATTATCTCATTATATATATATATACAATGTATACAGGAGGGGGCGGAGCTCTTATTATCTCATTATATATATATATACAATGTATACAGGAGGGGGCGGAGCTCTTATTATCTCATTATATATATATAATGTATACAGAAGGGGGCGGGGCTCTTATTAAATCATTATATATACAATGTATACAGGAGGGGGCGGAGCTCTTATTATCTCATTATATATACAATGTATACAGGAGGGGGCGGAGCTCTTATTATATCATTATATATATAATGTATACAGGAGGGGCGGGGCTCTTATTATATCATTATATATACAATGTATACAGGAGGGGGCGGAGCTCCTATTATATCATTATATATACAATGTATACAGGAGGAGGCGGGGCTCTTATTATATCATTATATATACAATGTATACAGGAGGAGGCGGAGCTCCTATTATATCATTATATATACAATGTATACAGGAGGAGGCGGGGCTCTTATTATATCATTATATATACAATGTATACAGGAGGAGACGGGGCTCTTATTATATCATTATATATACAATGTATACAGGAGGGGGCGGAGCTCTTATATCATTATATATGCAATGTATACAGAAGGGGGCGGAGCTCTTATTATCTCATTATATATACAATGTATACAGGAGGGGGCGGGGCTTTTATTATATCATTATATATACAATGTATACAGGAGGGGGCGGAGCTCTTATATCATTATATATACAATGTATACAGGAGGGGGCGGAGCTCTTTTTATCTCATTATATATACAGGAGGGGGCGGAGCTCTTATTATCTCATTATATATACAATGTATACAGGAGGGGGCGGAGCTCTTATTATCTCATTATATATACAATGTATACAGGAGGGGGCGGAGCTCTTATTATCTCATTATATATACAATGTATACAGGAGGGGGTGGGGCTCTTATTATCTCATTATATATACAATGTATACAGGAGGGGGCGGAGCTCCTATTATATCATTATATATACAATGTATACAGGAGGAGGCGGAGCTCTTATTATATCATTATATATACAATGTATACAGGAGGAGGCGGAGCTCCTATTATATCATTATATATACAATGTATACAGGAGGAGGCGGGGCTCTTATTATATCATTATATATACAATGTATACAGGAGGAGACGGGGCTCTTATTATATCATTATATATACAATGTATACAGGAGGGGGCGGGGCTCTTATTATATCATTATATATACAATGTATACAGGAGGGGGCGGAGCTCTTATATCATTATATATGCAATGTATACAGAAGGGGGCGGAGCTCTTATTATCTCATTATATATACAATGTATACAGGAGGGGGCGGGGCTTTTATTATATCATTATATATACAATGTATACAGGAGGGGGCGGAGCTCTTATATCATTATATATACAATGTATACAGGAGGGGGCGGAGCTCTTTTTATCTCATTATATATACAGGAGGGGGCGGAGCTCTTATTATCTCATTATATATACAATGTATACAGGAGGGGGCGGAGCTCTTATTATCGCATTATATATACAATGTATACAGGAGGGGGCGGAGCTCTTATTATCTCATTATATATACAATGTATACAGGAGGGGGTGGGGCTCTTATTATCTCATTATATATACAATGTATACAGGAGGGGCGGAGCTCTTATTATCTCATTATATATATACAATGTATACAGGAGGAGACGGGGCTCTTATTATATCATGATATATACAATGTATACAGGAGGGGGCGGAGCTCTTATTATATCATTATATATGCAATGTATACAGAAGGGGGCGGAGCTCTTATTATTTCATTATATATACAATGTATACAGGAGGGGGCGGGGCTCTTATTATCTCATTATATATACAATGTATACAGGAGGGGGCGGGGCTCTTATTATCTCATTATATATACAATGTATACAGGAGGAGGCGGGGCTCTTATTAAATCATTATATATACAATGTATACAGGAGGAGGCGGAGCTCCTATTATATCATTATATATACAATGTATACAGGAGGGGGCGGAGCTCCTATTATCTCATTATATATACAATGTATACAGGAGGGGCGGAGCTCTTATTATCTCATTATATATACAATATATACAGGAGGGGGCGGGCTCTTATTATATCATTATATATACAATGTATACAGGAGGGGGCGGGGCTCTTATTATATCATTATATATACAATGTATACAGGAGGGGGCGGGGCTCTTATTATCTCATTATATATACAATGTATACAGGAGGGTGCGGAGCTCTTATTATATCATTATATATACAATGTATACAGTAGGGGCGGAGCTCTTATTATATATACAATGTATACAGGAGGAGGCGGGGCTCTTATTTTATCATTATATATACAATGTATACAGGAGGGGGCGGAGCTCCTATTATATCATTATATATACAATGTATACAGGAGGGGGCGGAGCTCCTATTATATCATTATATATACAATGTATACAGGAGGAGGCGGGGCTCTTATTATATCATTGTATATACAATGTATACAGGAAGGGGGCGGAGCTCTTATTATCTCATTATATATACAATGTATACAGGAGGGGGCGGAGCTCTTTTTATCTCATTATATATACAATGTATACAGGAGGGGGCGGGGCTCTTATTATCTCATTATATATACAATGTATACAGGAGGGGGCGGGGCTCTTATTATCTCATTATATATACAATGTATACAGGAGGAGGCGGGGCTCTTATTAAATCATTATATATACAATGTATACAGGAGGAGGCGGAGCTCCTATTATATCATTATATATATACAATGTATACAGGAGGGGGCGGAGCTCCTATTATATCATTATATATACAATGTATACAGGAGGGGCGGAGCTCTTATTATATCATTATATATACAGGAGGGGGCGGAGCTCTTATTATCTCATTATATATACAATGTATACAGGAGGGGCGGAGCTCTTATTATCTCATTTTATATATATATATATACAATGTATACAGGAGGGGGCGGGGCTCTTATTATATCATTATATATTCAATGTATACAGGAGGGGGCGGGGCTCTTATTATATCATTATATATACAATGTATACAGGAGGGGACGGGCTCTTATTATATCATTATATATACAATGTATACAGGAGGGGGCGGGGCTCTTATTATATTATTATATATACAATGTATACAGGAGGGGGCGGGGCTCTTATTATCTCATTATATATACAATGTATACAGGAGGGGACGGGCTCTTATTATATCATTATATATACAATGTATACAGGAGGGGGCGGAGCTCTTATTATATCATTATATATACAATGTATACAGGAGGGGACGGGCTCTTATTATATCATTATATATACAATGTATACAGGAGGGGGCGGGGCTCTTATTATATCATTATATATACAATGTATACAGGAGGGGGCGGGGCTCTTATTATCTCATTATATATACAATGTATACAGGAGGGGGCGGGGCTCTTATTAAATCATTATATATACAATGTATACAGGAGGGGGCGGAGCTCTTATTATATCATTATATATACAATGTATACAGTAGGGGCGGAGCTCTTATTATATCATAATGTATACAGGAGGAGGCGGGGCTCTTATTATATTATTATATATACAATGTATACAGGAGGGGGCGGGGCTCTTATTATATATACAATGTATACAGGAGGGGGCGGGGCTCTTATTATATATACAATGTATACAGGAGGGGGCGGGGCGGATATAGAGAGAGGTGTTCGGGGTTCCTCTGTGATTGGCTCCCCGGGGAGGTCCCGCCTCTCTGATATCGCAGTGCCCTCTGTCGGTGGCGGGGGACAATGTCCGGCGCTCCCACAATGCACCGCGTACTACATCCCCCACAATGCAGCGCGGTGGGCGGGACGGAAGTGGAGATCGGAGCGATACAGGAAGTGAGTGGAGATCAGGAAGAGCCGGGAGACGGAGGAGGCTGGGTGAGGAGGGGCCCCGAGGGGGTGAGGGGAGCCGGGCTTGGGGTAGAGGGGACCCCGGAGATCCTCCGACTGAGATTTACCAACACCCCGCCCTCAGCGATCCCCACCAATCAGAGAACTCATTGTGTACCGGGGGGAGGGGGAGAGACAACATCTCCCCTAACTTCCTGTCCCTGTGTCCCCTTCACAGATTCCGCCACTCATTTCCGGTTCCTGTGTCCCCCCCCCACCACAGATCCTCCCCATCACTTACTGTCCCTGTGTCCCCATTACAGAGATCCTCCCAATCCTATCACCACCTGCCCCCATCATAGAGATCCCTCCATCACTTCCTGCCCTGTGTCCCCACCACAGATCTCCACCCCCCCCCCCACTTACTGTCCCTGTGTCCCCACCACAGATCTCCACCCCCCTATCACTTCCTGTCCCTGTGTCCCCACCACAGATCTCCACCCCCCCCATCACTTCCTGTCCCTGTGTCCCCACCACAGATCTCCACCCCCCTATCACTTCCTGCCCTGTGTCCCCACCACAGATCTCCACCCCCCCCCCCCATCACTTACTGTCCCTGTGTCCCCACCACAGATCTCCACCCCCCTATCACTTCCTGTCCCTGTGTCCCCACCACAGATCTCCACCCCCCTATCACTTCCTGTCCCTGTGTCCCCACCACAGATCTCCACCCCCCTATCACTTCCTGTCCCTGTGTCCCCACCACAGATCTCCACCCCCCTATCACTTCCTGTCCCTGTGTCCCCACCACAGATCTCCACCCCCCTATCACTTCCTGTCCCTGTGTCCCCACCACAGATCTCCACCCCCCTATCACTTCCTGTCCCTGTGTCCCCACCACAGATCTCCACCCCCCCATCACTTCCTGTCCCTGTGTCCCCACCACAGATCTCCACCCCCCCATCACTTCCTGTCCCTGTGTCCCCACCACAGATCTCCACCCCCCCATCACTTCCTGTCCCTGTGTCCCCACCACAGATCTCCACCCCCCCATCACTTCCTGTCCCTGTGTCCCCACCACAGATCTCCACCCCCCCATCACTTCCTGTCCCTGTGTCCCCACCACAGATCTCCACCCCCCCATCACTTCCTGTCCCTGTGTCCCCACCACAGATCTCCACCCCCCCATCACTTCCTGTCCCTGTGTCCCCACCACAGATCTCCACCCCCCCATCACTTCCTGTCCCTGTGTCCCCACCACAGATCTCCACCCCCCTATCACTTCCTGTCCCTGTGTCCCCACCACAGATCTCCACCCCCTATCACTTCCTGTCCCTGTGTCCCCACCACAGATCTCCACCCCCCCATCACTTCCTGTCCCTGTGTCCCCACCACAGATCTCCACCCCCCATCACTTCCTGTCCCTGTGTCCCCACCACAGATCTCCACCCCCATCACTTCCTGTCCCTGTGTCCCCACCACAGATCCCCCCCCCATCACTTCCTGTCCCTGTGTCCCCATTACAGAGATCCTCCCAATCCTATCACCACCTGCCCCCATCATAGAGATCCCTCCATCACTTCCTGTCCCTGTGTCCCCACCACAGATCTCCACCCCCCCATCACTTCCTGTCCCTGTGTCCCCACCACAGATCTCCACCCCCATCACTTCCTGTCCCTGTGTCCCCACCACAGATCTCCACCCCCTATCACTTCCTGTCCCTGTGTCCCCACCACAGATCTCCACCCCCCCATCACTTCCTGTCCCTGTGTCCCCACCACAGATCTCCACCCCCCCATCACTTCCTGTCCCTGTGTCCCCACCACAGATCTCCACCCCCCCATCACTTCCTGTCCCTGTGTCCCCACCACAGATCCCCCCCATCACTTCCTGTCCCTGTGTCCCCACCACAGATCCCCCCCCCATCACTTCCTGTCCCTGTGTCCCCACCACAGATCCTCCCCATCACTTCCTGTCCCTGTGTCCCCACCACAGATCCTCCCCCACCCCATCACGTCCTGTCTCTGTGTGCCCACTACAGATCCTCCCCATCACTTCCTGTCCCTGTGTCCCCATCACAGACACTCCCCCCTCACTTCCTGTCCCTGTGTCCCCATTACAGAGATCCTCCCAATCCTATCACCACCTGCCCCCATCATAGAGATCCCTCCATCACTTCCTGTCCCTGTGTCCCCACCACAGATCTCCACCTCCCCCCCATCACTTCCTATCCCTGTGTCCCCACCACAGATCTCCACCTCCCCCCCATCACTTCCTGTCCCTGTGTCCCCACCACAGATCTCCACCTCCCCCCCATCACTTCCTGTCCCTGTGTCCCCACCACAGATCTCCACCTCCCCCCCATCACTTCCTGTCCCTGTGTCCCCACCACAGATCTCCACCCCCCCATCACTTCCTGTCCCTGTGTCCCCACCCCAGATCTCCACCTCCCCCCCCCATCACTTCCTGTCCCTGTGTCCCCACCACAGATCTCCACCTCCCCCCATCACTTCCTGTCCCTGTGTCCCCACCACAGATCTCCACCTCCCCCCATCACTTCCTGTCCCTGTGTCCCCACCACAGATCTCCACCTCCCCCCCCATCACTTCCTGTCCCTGTGTCCCCACCACAGATCTCCACCCCCCCATCACTTCCTGTCCCTGTGTCCCCACCACAGATCTCCACCCCCCCCATCACTTCCTGTCCCTGTGTCCCCACCACAGATCTCCACCCACCCCATCACCTTCCTGTCCCTGTGTCCCCACCACAGAGATCCCCCCCCTTCAATTCCTGTCCCTACCACAGATCCCCCCCCCCATCACTTCTTGTCCCTGTGTCCCCACCACAGATCCCCCCCCATCACTTCCTGTCCCTGTGTCCCCACCACAGATCCTCCCCCACCCCATCACTTCCTGTCTCTGTGTGCCCACTACAGATCCTCCCCATCACTTCCTGTCCCTGTGTCCCCATCACAGACACTCCCCCATCACTTCCTGTCCCTGTGTCCCCATCACAGACACTCCCCCCTCACTTCCTGTCCCTGTGTCCCCATCACAGACACTCCCCCCTCACTTCCTGTCCCTGTGTCCCCATCACAGACACTCCCCCCTCACTTCCTGTCCCTGTGTCCCCACCACAGATCTCACTTCCTGTCCCTGTGTCCCCACCACAGATCTCACTTCCTGTCCCTGTGTCCCCACCACAGATCTCACTTCCTGTCCCTGTGTCCCCACCACAGATCTCACTTCCTGTCCCTGTGTCCCCACCACAGATCTCACTTCCTGTCCCTGTGTCCCCACCACAGATCTCACTTCCTGTCCCTGTGTCCCCACCACAGATCTCACTATCTGTCCCTGTGTCCCCACCACAGATCTCACTTCCTGTCCCTGTGTCCCCACCACAGATCTCACTTCCTGTCCCTGTGTCCCCACCACAGATCTCACTTCCTGTCCCTGTGTCCCCACCACAGATCTCACTTCCTGTCCCTGTGTCCCCACCACAGATCTCACTTCCTGTCCCTGTGTCCCCACCACAGATCTCACTTCCTGTCCCTGTGTCCCCACCACAGATCTCACTTCCTGTCCCTGTGTCCCCACCACAGATCTCACTTCCTGTCCCTGTGTCCCCACCACAGATCTCACTTCCTGTCCCTGTGTCCCCACCACAGATCTCACTTCCTGTCCCTGTGTCCCCACCACAGATCTCACTTCCTGTCCCTGTGTCCCCACCACAGATCTCACTTCCTGTCCCTGTGTCCCCACCACAGATCTCACTTCCTGTCCCTGTGTCCCCACCACAGATCTCACTTCCTGTCCCTGTGTCCCCACCACAGATCTCACTTCCTGTCCCTGTGTCCCCACCACAGATCTCACTTCCTGTCCCTGTGTCCCCACCACAGATCTCACTTCCTGTCCCTGTGTCCCCACCACAGATCTCACTTCCTGTCCCTGTGTCCCCACCACAGATCTCACTTCCTGTCCCTGTGTCCCCACCACAGATCTCACTTCCTGTCCCTGTGTCCCCACCACAGATCTCACTTCCTGTCCCTGTGTCCCCACCACAGATCTCACTTCCTGTCCCTGTGTCCCCACCACAGATCTCACTTCCTGTCCCTGTGTCCCCACCACAGATCTCACTTCCTGTCCCTGTGTCCCCACCACAGATCTCACTTCCTGTCCCTGTGTCCCCACCACAGATCTCACTTCCTGTCCCTGTGTCCCCACCACAGATCTCACTTCCTGTCCCTGTGTCCCCACCACAGATCTCACTTCCTGTCCCTGTGTCCCCACCACAGATCTCACTTCCTGTCCCTGTGTCCCCACCACAGAACTCCCCCCATCACTTCCTGTCCCTGTGTCCCCACCACAGCTCTCCCCCATCACTTCCTGTCCCTGTGTCCCCACCACAGCTCTCCCCCCATCACTTCCTGTCCCTGTGTCCCCACCACAGCTCTCCCCCATCACTTCCTGTCCCTGTGTCCCCACCACAGCTCTCCCCCCATCACTTCCTGTCCCTGTGTCCCCACCACAGATCTCCCCCCATCACTTCCTGTCCCTGTGTCCCCACCACAGATCTCCCCCCATCACTTCCTGTCCCTGTTTCCCCACCACAGATCTCCCCCCATCACTTCCTGTCCCTGTTTCCCCACCACAGATCTCCCCCCATCACTTCCTGTCCCTGTGTCCCCACCACAGATCCTCCCCCCATCACTTCCTGTCCCTGTGTCCCCACCACAGATCCTCCCCCCATCACTTCCTGTCCCTGTGTCCCCACCACAGATCCTCCCCCATCACTTCCTGTCCCTGTGTCCCCACCACAGATCCTCCCCCCATCACTTCCTGTCCCTGTGTCCCCACCACAGATCCTCCCCCCATCACTTCCTGTCCCTGTGTCCCCACCACAGATCCTCCCCCCATCACTTCCTGTCCCTGTGTCCCCACCACAGATCCTCCCCCCATCACTTCCTGTCCCTGTGTCCCCACCACAGATCCTCCCCCATCACTTCCTGTCCCTGTGTCCCCACCACAGATCCTCCCCCATCACTTCCTGTCCCTGTGTCCCCACCACAGATCCTCCCCCATCACTTCCTGTCCCTGTGTCCCCACCACAGAGACCCCCCCATCCCTTCCTGTTTCTCTGTCCCCACCACAGAGACCCCCCCCCCCCTCAATTCCTGTTTCTCTGTTCCTACCACAGATCCCCCCCATCACTTCCTGTTTCTCTGTCCCCACCACAGAGATCCCCCCCCCCCCTCAATTCCTGTCCCTGTGTCTCCACCACAGTGATCCTCCCATCACTTCCTGTCCCTGTGTCCCCACCACAGACACCCCATCACTTCCTGTCCCTGTGTCCCCACCACAGAGATCCTCCCATCACTTCCTGTCCCTGTGTCACCACTACAGATCTACCCCCATCACTTCCTGTCCCTGTGTCCCCACCACAGATCCCCCCCCATCACTTCCTGTCCCTGTGTCCCCACCACAGATCCCCCCCCATCACTTCCTGTCCCTGTGTCCCCACCACAGATCTTCCCATCACTTCCTGTTTCTCTGTCCCCACCACAGAGATCCCCCCCCCTCAATTCCTGTTCCTGTGTCCCCACCACAGAGATCCCCCCCCTCACTTCCTGTCCCACCACCACAGATCTCCCCCCCCTCACTTCCTGTCCCTGTGTCACCACCACAGATCCTCCCCCCCCCTCACTTCCTGTCCCTGTGTGACCACCACAGATCCTCCCCCCCTCACTTCCTGTCCCTGTGTGACCACCACAGATCCCCCCCCTCACTTCCTGTCCCTGTGTGACCACCACAGATCCTCCCCCCCCCCGCCTCACTTCCTGTCCCTGTGTGACCACCACAGATCCTCCCCCCCCTCACTTCCTGTCCCTGTGTGACCACAGATCCTCCCCCCCCCTCTCTCACTTCCTGTCCCTGTGTGACCACCACAGATCCTCCCCCCCCCTCACTTCCTGTCCCTGTGTGACCACCACAGATCCTCCCCCCCCCCTCACTTCCTGTCCCTGTGTCACCACCACAGATCCTCCCCCCCCTCACTTCCTGTCCCTCTGTGACCACCACAGATCCCCCCCCTCACTTCCTGTCCCTGTGTGACCACCACAGATCCTCCCCCCCCCCCGCCTCACTTCCTGTCCCTGTGTGACCACCACAGATCCTCCCCCCCCCCCTCACTTCCTGTCCCTGTGTGACCACCACAGATCCTCCCCCCCCCTCACTTCCTGTCCCTGTGTGACCACCACAGATCCTCCCCCCCCCTCACTTCCTGTCCCTGTGTGACCACCACAGATCCTCTCCCCCCCCCCCCACTTCCTGTCCCTGTGTGACCACCACAGATCCTCCCCCCCCTCACTTCCTGTCCCTGTGTGACCACCACAGATCCTCCCCCCCCTCACTTCCTGTCCCTGTGTGACCACCACAGATCCTCCCCCCCCCCCTCACTTCCTGTCTCTGTGTCCCCACTACAGATCCTCCCCATCACTTCCTGTCCCTTTGTCACCATCACAGACACTCCCCCCATCACTTCCTGTCCCTGTGTCCCCACCACAGATCCCCCCCCATCACTTCCTTTCTCTCTGTCCCCACCACAGATCTCCCCCCATCACTTTCTGTTCCTTTGTCCCCACCACAGATCCTCCCCCACCCCATCACTGCCTGTCCCTGTGTCCCCACCACAGATCCCCCCCCCCCCCATCAGTTCCTGTTTCTCTGTCCCCACCACAGATCCTCCCCATCACTTCCTGTCCCTGTGTCCCCACCACAGATCCCCCCCCCCATTACTTTCTGTTTCTCTGTCCCCACCACAGACCCTCCCCCACCCCCATCACTTCCTGTCCCTACCACAGAGCCTCCCCCACCCATCACTTCCTGTCCCTGTGTGCCCACCACAGATCCTCCCCCACCCCATCACTTCCTGTACCTGTGTCCCCACCACAGATCCCCCCCCCCCCCCATCACTTCCTTTTCTCTCTGTCCCCACCACAGATCCCCCCCCCCCCCATCACTTCCTGTCTCTGTGTGCCCACTACAGATCCTCCCCATCACTTCCTGTCTCTGTGTGCCCACTACAGATCCTCCCCATCACTTCCTGTCCCTGTGTGCCCATCACAGACACTCCCCCCTCACTTCCTGTCCCTGTGTCCCCACCACAGAGATATCACTTCCTGCCCCTGTGTCCCCACCACAGAGATCTCACTTCCTGTCCCTGTGTCCCCACCACAGAGATCTCACTTCCTGTCCCTGTGTCCCCACCACAGAGATCTCACTTCCTGTCCCTGTGTCCCCACCACAGATCCTCCCCATCACTTCCGGTCCCTCCACCACAAATCCCCCCTACCCCATCACTTCCTGTCTCCATCATAGAGATCCTCTCATCACTTCCTGTCCTCGTGTGACCACCACAGATCCCCCCCCCCATCACTTCCTGTTTCTCTGTCCCCACCACAGATCTCCCCCCCATCACTTCCTTTCTCTCTGTCCTAGGGCCAAAACAACTAATCGATTAAGCGACAACTAATCGATTATGAAATTAATCAATTACCATTTTTAAAATCGATTAATCGGCCAGTAACATAATGGGGTTAAAAAAACTAAAATTAGCCCTTTATTAGTACTAAAAGAGCAAATCGCTACTGTAAATATTACTTTCACTGTCCCACAGTAAAAAATGAACCCCTTACAGTAGCGATTATTTGCTCTTTTTGTACTAATTTTAGTTTTTTTAACCTCATTATGTTACTAAACATCTCAGGCCCGGGTCACACCTCCGTGTTTTTTGGTGCTTTTTGCAGAAACACACTACAGTTCATTTACATGGTTTCCTATGGGACACATTCACATCCATGATTTTTTCAGCTGCTGCGTATTTGGAAAGGGCAAGGACTTTTTTTAACGCAAAACGGTGCTATTTTGGTTCAATATACTTCAATGGAGAAGCTGCAGAAAAGCATGTAATGCGTTTTTGCGGCAATTTGTGTTTTTTAATCTACCCAACAAAAAATTGGGCAAAAAAAAATGCAAATCACAGCAAAATTAGCTTTTTTTTTTTTTTAAGATTAACCGAATAATCGAAACAATAATCGGCCAACTAATCGATCATGAAAATAATCGTTAGTTGCAGCCCTACTCTGTCCCCACCACAGATCTCCCCCATCTATCTGTCCCTGTGTCCCCACCACAGATCTCCCCCATCTATCTGTCCCTGTGTCCCCACCACAGATCTCCCCCATCTATCTGTCCCTGTGTCCCCACCACAGATCTCCCCCATCACTTCCTTTCTCTCTGTCCCCACCACAGATCTCCCCCCCATCACTTCCTGTCCCTCCACCACAGATCTCCCCCATCACTTCCTTTCTCTCTGTCCCCACCACAGATCCCCCCCCATCACTTCCTGTCCCTGTGTCCCCACCACAGATCCCCCCCCATCACTTCCTGTCCCAGTGTCCCCACCACAGATCCCCCCCATCACTTCCTGTTTCTCTGTCCCCACCACAGAAATCCCTCCCCCCTAAATTCCTGTCCCTGTGTCTCCACCACAGTGATCCTCCCATCACTTCCTGTCCCCATCATAGAGATCCTCTCATCACTATCTGTTCCTGTGTCACCACCACAGATCCTCCCCCCCCCCCCACCTCACTTCCTGTCCTTGTGTCCCCACCACAGATCCTCCCCATCACTTCCTGTCCCTGTGTCCCCATCACAGATCCTCCCCATCACTTCCTGTCCCTGTGTCCCCACCACAGATCCTCCCCATCACTTCCTGTCCCTGTGTCCCCACCACAGATCTACCCCCATCACTTCCTTTCTCTCTGTCCCCACCACAGATCTACCCCCATCACTTCCTGTTTCTCTGTCCCCACCACAGATCTCCTACCATCACTTCCTTTCTCTCTGTCCCCTCCACAGATCCTCCCCCCCCCTCACTTTCTGTCCCTGTGTCCCCACCACAGATCCTCCCCCACCCCATCACTTCCTGTCCATGTGTCCCCACCACAGATCCTCCCCCCTCACTTCCTGTCTCTGTGTCCCCCTCACTTCCTGTCTCTGTGTCCCCCTCACTTCCTGTCTCTGTGTCCCCCTCACTTCCTGTCTCTGTGTCCCCCTCACTTCCTGTCTCTGTGTCCCCCTCACTTCCTGTCTCTGTGTCCCCCTCACTTCCTGTCTCTGTGTCCCCCTCACTTCCTGTCCCTACCACAGAGATCCCTCCATCACTTTCTGTCTGTGTCCCCACCACAGATCCTCCCCCCCCCCCCCATCACTTCCTGTCCCTGTGTCCCCACCACAGATCCTCCCCCCATCACTTCCTGTCCCTGTGTCCCCACCACAGATCCTCCCCCCCCCATCACTTCCTGTCCCTGTGTCCCCACCACAGATCTCCCCCCCCATCACTTCCTGTCCCTGTGTCCCCACCACAGATCTCCCCCCCCCATCACTTCCTGTCCCTGTGTCCCCACCACAGATCTCCCCCCCCCCATCACTTCCTGTCCCTGTGTCCCCACCACAGATCTCCCCCCCCCATCACTTCCTGTCCCTGTGTCACCACCACAGATCCTCCCCCACCCCATCACTTCCTGTCCGTGTCCCCACCACAGATCCTCCCCCCATCACTTTCTGTCTCTCTGTCCCCACCACAGATCCTCCCCCTCACTTCCTGTCCCTGTATCCCTTTCACAGACACCCCCCCCCCTCACTTCCTGTCCCTGTGTCCCCACCACAGATCCTCCCCATCACTTCCTGTCCCTGTGTCCCCACCACAGATCTCACTTCCTGTCCCTGTGTCCCCACCACAGATCTCACTTCCTGTCCCTGTGTCCCCACCACAGATCTCACCCCCATCACTTCCTTTCTCTCTGTCCCCACAACAGATCTCCCCCCCATCACTTTCTGTCCCTGTGTCCACACCACAGATCTCCCCCATCACTTCCTTTCTCTCTGTCCCCACCACAGATCTCCCCCATCACTTCCTGTCTCTGTGTCCCCACCACAGATCTCCCCCCATCACTTCCTGTTTCTCTGTCCCCACCACAGAGATCCCCCCCCCCCTCAATTCCTGTCACTGTGTCTCCACCACAGTGATCCTCCAATCACTTCCTGTCCCCATCATAGAGATCCTCTCATCACTTCCTGTCCCTGTGTCCCTACCACAGATCCCCCCCCTCACTTCCTGTCCCTGTGTCCCCACCACAGATCCCCCCCCTCACTTCCTGTCCCTGTGTCCTCACCACAGATCCTCCCCCACCCCATCACTTCCTGTCCCTGTGTGCCCACCACAGATCCTCCCTCACCCCATCACTTCCTGTCCCTGTGTGCCCACCACAGATCCTCCCTCACCCCATCACTTCCTGTCCCTGTGTGCCCACCACAGATCCTCCCTCACCCCATCACTTCCTGTCCCTGTGTGCCCACCACAGATCCTCCCTCACCCCATCACTTCCTGTCTCTGTGTCCCCACCACAGATCTCCCCCCATCACTTCCTGTCTCTCTGTCCACACCACAGATCTCCCCCCATCACTTCCTTTCTCTCTGTCCCCACCACAGATCTCCCCCCATCACTTCCTGTCCCTGTGTCCCCACAGAGGATCTCCGGGTGGGATATTTGGGATCCGGCTCTGAGGATCCCCGGGTGGGATATTTGGGATCCGGCTCTGAGGATCCCCGGGCGCCGGACTGTGGGGATCCATAAGCATTCGATCCTAGGGATCCCTGGGAACTGGATTGCCAGCAGGCACTGGATCAGTAGACGGCTCTTAGTCTTGGGTGACGTTGCCGGTGGGGGGTGTGGTCTGATCTTCTAGTGTGACGTTACATATTAACCAAATGGTTAAGGTGCCTTTTGTGATCCCCTCCCCCGTGTGTCCTCTGGTTACTTTGTATTCCTCTGGATTCTTGGTGGTAACGTTTCTTCTTCTGGGTCCCTCAGGTTGCCGGACTTCATGAAGAATGCAGACCATTAAGTGTGTTGTGGTCGGTGACGGAGCGGTCGGGAAGACCTGCCTCCTGATCAGTTACACCACCAATGCCTTCCCGGAGGAGTACATCCCCACCGTCTTCGACAATTACAGCGCCCAGATGACGGTGGACGGGCGAACGGTCAGCCTGAACTTATGGGACACGGCCGGTCAGGAGGAATATGACCGCCTGCGCACCTTGTCCTACCCTCAGACCAACGTCTTCATCATCTGCTTCTCCATCGGCAGCCCGTCTTCCCACGCCAACGTCCGACACAAGTGGCACCCGGAGGTCTCCCACCACTGCCCCAACGTTCCCGTCTTACTGGTGGGCACCAAGCGGGATCTCCGGAACGACGCAGAGACTATAAAGAAGCTGAAAGAGCAAAGCCTGGCCCCCACCACCCCCCAGCAAGGCTCCTCGCTGGCCAAGCAGATCGGGGCCGTCAAGTACATGGAGTGCTCCGCCCTGCACCAGGAAGGGGTGAGGGAAGTGTTCGCTGAGGCCGTCCGCGCCGTTCTAAATCCCGTGACCAAGAAAACCCCCAAGAAGTGCGTTCTGTTATAGGGGTGACCGATTCCTGAAGAAAATTTTGGGGGGGGGGGGGCTTTTTCTTTTAGCACATGGTCTTGGGCGACGCCCCCTTTTATCCTCCGCTTGCACTAATGGCTCATGGTTTGGGTTGTACGGAGTCATGGCGCTTTTATCGCTTTCCTGACATCGAACGCCAGAGCCAAGGCCGCGGCGTGCCACAAGACTCCTCCCTCCTTGCTTCTACCGGCCTTGCACTTTGGACTGTCACAGTTCTTCTATGTTTTGCTGCCACAGATTGGAAAGATGCTTTTTTTTGGGGGGGAGGGAAGGGGAGGGGAAAGAGTCTCTAATATTTTATACTACTTTTCTTACTTTACCACTATTCAAGCTTCACGGTGCAATGATCGCAGAGAGAACGCCAAACCTCAGACTCGGCTGAAATCCGGTAAAACACTGTTACCTGCGGAGAGGAGGGGCCGCCCTTCACCCTTCCGGGGGCGGAGCCTCCGTCTAGCCATAATACTCAGGGTTTAATATTTAACGGTTGCAAAAAACAGACTTGCTTTGTTCAAATTACTATGCAGATCCCTTCGAGGGAAGCCGGGGGCCCAAAGGAAGAAAAGCAACATCATTGCAATGGGAGGGACCCCCCCAGGCCACTAAGAACCGGGGCCGAGCCATAGAAATGCGTCGGCCTGGCCCTAATTGTAATGGAGTATGACTGGATCCCCCTGTTCTTATATGCTCCCCCCCCCCACCTCCCCGAAAACAAGGAAGACCACAGAGATCCAAAAATCAGACAAATCTAATAAGATCAATCTGTTATAACTACTGCTTACCATACAATATACTGACATGTTGGGATCCCGGGGGTAGTCCAGTCTGGGGGGTCATTTTTGGATCCCGGGGGTAGTCCAGTCTGGGTGTGATTTTGGGATCCTGGGGGTAGTCCAGTCTTGGGGTGATTTTGGGATCTGGGGGCAGTCCAGTCTTGGGGTGATCCTTGGGATCCCGGGGGTAGTCCAGCCTGGGGGTGATTTTTGGATCCCGGGGGTAGTCCAGGCTTTGGGTGATTTTTGGATCCCGGGGGTAGTCCAGGCTTTGGGTGATCTCGGGGGTTGTCCAGTCTGGGGGTGATGTTTGGATCCTGGTGGGTAGTCCAGTCTGGGGGTGGTGTTTGGATCCCGGTGGGTAGTCCAGTTTATGGGGGATTTTGGGGGTGATTCTTAGATCCCGGGGGTAGTCCAGTCTTGGGGTGATTTTTGGATCCCGGGGGTAGTCCAGTCTTGGGGTGATTTTTGGATCCCGGGGGTAGTCCAGGCTTTGGGTGATCTCGGGGGTTGTCCAGTCTGGGGGTGATGTTTGGATCCTGGTTGGTTGTCCAGTCTGGGGGTGATGTTTGGATCCTGGTGGGTAGTCCAGTCTTGGGGTGATCTTGGGATCCTGGGGGGTAGTCCAGTCTTGGGGTGATCTTGGGATCCTGGGGGGGTAGTCCAGTCTTGGGGTGATCCTGGAATCCCGGGGGGTAGTCCAGTCTTGGGGTGATCCTGGAATCCCGGGGGGTAGTCCAGTCTTGGGGTGATCTTGGGATCCCGGGGGGGTAGTCCAGTCTTGGGGTGATCTTGGGATCCCGGATGGTAGTCCAGTCTTGGGGTGATCTTGGGATCCCGGGGGGTAGTCCAGTCTTGGGGTGATCTTGGGATCCCGGGGGTAGTCCAGGCTTTGGGTGATCTCGGGGGTTGTCCAGTCTGGGGGTGATGTTTGGATCCTGGTGGGTAGTTCAGTCTTGGTGATCTTGGGATCCCGGGGGGTAGTCCTGTCTTGGGGTGATCTTGGGATCCCGGGGGGTAGTCCAGTCTTGGGATCCCGGGGGGTAGTCCAGTCTTGGGGTGATCTTGGGATCCCGGGGGGTAGTCCAGTCTTGGGGTGATCTTGGGATCCCGGGGGGTAGTCCAGTCTTGGGGTGATTTTTGGATCCCGGGGGTAGTCCAGTCTTGGGATCCCGGGGGGGTAGTCCAGTCTTGGGGTGATCTTGGGATCCCGGAGGTAGTCCAGTCGGTGTCGCCATCACCTTTGCTTTGCCGGCCTTGTTTGATGGGCCGATATATATGGATGGAGGGATCCAATCATGCGTGGCTCTGGCTGAGGCTAGGATTGGCTGGAATGGATTAGCGTTTGATCTGTACTCACTATGAAGAAATCTGTATTGGGAGAGTGCCGGCCATTCACTGTGTTACACTTGGGAGGAAATATTGCATTACCCCCACCTACAGCTGTGGTTCCTCCTGCTGATCTCTGGTGTGTGTAATAGCCCCTCCCTGTGGGCACTGTGGTTCCTCCCACTGATCTCTGGTGTCTGCAGGACACAATACTGAGACAGAGGTTGTTGGGAGGAACCACTGTGGCCAGTGGCGGGGAGGGGATATGCTATTGGAGCGCCGGAGCCAAACCCATCAATTCAACAGCTTCCCAAAAACGGTTACATTGAAGCCACGCTGTGAACAATGAACAGTTGCTTCTGCTCTCATCTGCTCCTTCAAATGGTCGTAACGGACCACATGGTGCAGCGCCATGGTAACTAAGAGGCTAAGATGGTAGCTTTTGGGGCTGTAAAGGAGAGGAGGGTTTGGTTCCACTTTAAGTTTGATCTCCAGCTTTAGGAGGCGGCTCTCTGTCTACGGGGGGGGGGTGTTGGTTGTAACGAGGGCCACAGGCTTGTAACAAGTATAAAGTTTTTTATTGTTTTGGGTAAGAGATCAAATTAATGACTCCAACGCGTCTCAGCGGATCAGGACTTTATCAGGGCTGGTGGTAACGGTCGCCAGTCTGACGGTCATTGTGGGACCTGATGAAGCCCCTGAAACACGTTAGTTACAATACAAAACTTTTTATACTCCTAACAGGCCTGTGGCCCTCTTGGGTACACCTGGAGGTGTCAGTGCGGGGGTGGGCAGGTTAAGCCCACCCCCTGCTGGAAGAGTGAGTAGAATGCTGTGACTACCCCCCCCCCCCCCCGAGAATGGACCCCACTGTATTGGGCTCCTCCCTCTCCATGAACAATGATGCCTCCCGATATCCCAGAATGCTTTTCTTCCTTTTTGGCCGGCTTCCCTTCACCTGGTGCTTAGCCGACACGCTTTTACAACCAGCAGAACGGGTGATGTGACCGCGCTGTCCGCTTCCCCCGCTCAAGACAAAGTGCCTGAGAACTCTGTGTATGTCAGCGACTTTTTATAGCCGAATAAATTCCGCAGATGTAAAATTTTATGTATTTTATGAAAAAAAAACTCTGTATTCTGTAAATTCCTTTATTGTGTAACTATGGTAATAACGGTAACTATGGTACTGGCCGACCCGCCTCTGTCCTCTCTTACCAAAGACCAAGCTGGAGAGCTGCCAGCAGAGGGAGGGACTACAGCGACCAGCATGCCCTGACTGGGATCTATGTCAGCGGGGGGCACACGGGGGGGGGGCGTTAGTCAGGTGACTCTCAGTGGATGGAACTCCAGCGACCAGCATGCCCTGACAGATCTATGTCAGCGGGGGGAGGGCGCATGGGGGACTGTTAGTCGGGGGATGGATAATATGGGGGGCTGTTAGTCAGTCAGGTTCTCATTGTCCCCTCGAATATCTTCTCCATCGAACACAATTCTCTGCCCTGCTATCAGGACAATGTGGCCTTAAAGAGAACCTGTCACCAGCTTCTAAAACTGCAGCTGAAAGCCCAGGATTGGTCGCTTGCAATGTGCCTCTACCCCAGGAGTCCATTTCATGTCGTATCGTAGCCCCCTCCTCTTCTGGGAGTGTCTAATTCCTGTCTGTGCTGGCCCAGCTCCTTCCCACCTTGCATATCATAGCCCCTCTGCTTTTAGGGGTGTCTTATTTCCCCCTCTGTGCTGTCCCAGCTCCTCTGCCCCCTCCCCTCTATATGGCTGCCAGCGGAGAAGCAAAGGAAACTACTATAGAGCCCTGGGGCCCTTTTGTTACTGGCTGTGCATCCTTTTACAGACCATAATAATCGGTAGCTGTAATGTCAGTGACCCCTAGCAGTCTCATGTTGCATGTCTCTGAGGTCCCCCCCCCCCCAATATCTCATAAATTGCTATAGAGTGTCCGCTCGGGCTGCTGACATCACATCCAAGATGCGGCACCCAGCAGCATTCTCAGGGCTTCTCCAGGTAGATACAATACGTTCGATGTGCCTGAATGTCAGAGAGGAGATTGTTGGTGATTAAGGAGCTGCCTGATATGCTTCGTATATTCAGGTATGTCGTACGCCTTTCCCTGAGATTCTGGGGCTGTGCTGTGATTGGTGGGCACTGCACCACTTATTGGAAGGGACTATAGGGGGGGGGACTGTAGTGTTTGGTGGGGACTACACCATTTCTTAGAGGAGACTGTGGCTCATATGGGACGATGGTGGCGACTGGTGAGCACTATGGGTGGGCAGGATGGTGGCGACTGGTGAGCACTATGGGTGGGCAGGATGGTGCTGACCGGTGGGCACTATGGTGGTGACTGGTGGGTACTATGGTGGTGACCAGTGAGCATTGTAGTGGTGATCAGTGAGGTCTGCACCACCTTTTGGTAGGTTCGGAGGAGGTATAACCTTCCTGCACCGGTTTTGGATGAACGGAAGATTTCCTGTAGACACGCTGACTCTCCCTGAGTCATAGTCCCAATATACGGCACACCACGCTCCGGCTATGGGAGGAGACATTCAGTGTGCTCTCACCCAGGCCCATTCATACAACAGAAAGGTCTATTTTTGTGCTACACCTAAATCTCTAATTCCATGGCATATCTTTTAGTTACATTCAATTAACATTTTATATTTATTTAAAGGAATCCTAATAAATGGTACTTTGGATACTGGACCGGCCTCCTTCGTGTGACTCCATCATTTCATGGTGTGAATGGGGCGGTGTGCTCGGATTGAGGTGCCTCCATAATTTCATGGTGTAAATGGGGCGGTGTGCTCGGGTTGAGGTTCCTCTATCATTTCATGGTGTGAATGGGGCAGTGTGCTCGGGTTAAGGTTCCTCCATTTCATGGTGTGAATGGGGCGGTGTGCTCGGGTTGAGGTGCCGCCATCATTTCATGGTGTGAATGGGGCGGTGTGCTCGGGTTGAGGTGCCTCCATCATTTCATGGTGTGAATGGGGCGGTGTGCTGGGATTGAGGTGTCTCCATCATTTCATGGTGTGCTGGGATTGAGGTGCCTCCATCATTTCATGGTGTAAATGGGGCGGTGTGCTCGGGTTGAGGTTTCTCCATCATTTCATGGTGTAAATGGGGCGGTGTGCTCGGGTTAAGGTTCCTCCATCATTTCATGGTGTGAATGGGGCTGTGTGCTCGGGTTGAGGTGCCTCCATCATTTCATGGTGTGAATGGGGCGGTGTGCTCGGGTTGAGGTGCCTCCATCATTTCATGGTGTGACTGGAGCGGTGTGCTGGGATTGAGGTGCCTCCATCATTTCATGGTGTGCTGGGATTGAGGTGCCTCCATCATTTCATGGTGTAAATGGGGCGGTGTGCTCGGGTTGAGGTTTCTCCATCATTTCATGGTGTAAATGGGGCGGTGTGCTCGGGTTGAGGTTTCTCCATCATTTCATGGTGTAAATGGGGCGGTGTGCTCGGGTTGAGGTGCCTCCATCATTTCATGGTGTAAATGGGGCGGTGTGCTCGGGTTGAGGTGCCTCCATCATTTCATGGTGTAAATGGGGCGGTGTGCTTGGGTTGAGGTGCCTCCATCATTTCATGGTGTAAATGGGGCGGTTTGCTGGGATTGAGGTGACTCCATCATTTCATGGTGTGAATGGGGCGGTGTGCTGGGATTGAGGTGACTCCATCATTTTATGGTGTGAATGGGGCGGTGTGCTCAGGTTGAGGTTCCTCCATCATTTCATGGTGTGCTCGGGTTGAGGTTCCTCCATCATTTCATGATGTGAATGAGGCGGTGTGCTGGGATTGAGGTGACTCCATTTCATGGTGTGAATGGGGCGGTGTGCTGGGATTGAGGTGACTCCATTTTATGGTGTGAATGGGGCGGTGTGCTGGGGGAATTGCTATAGAGTGTCCGCTCTGGGGCTGCTGACATCACATCCAAGATGGCGGCACCCAGCAGCATTCTCAGGGCTTCTCCAGGTAGATACAATACGTTCGATGTGCCTGAATGTCAGAGAGGAGATTGCTGGTGATTAAGGAGCTGCCTGATATGCTTCGTATATTCAGGTATGTCGTACGCCTTTCCCTGAGATTCTGGGGCTGTGCTGTGATTGGTGGGCACTGCACCACTTATTGGAAGGGACTATGGGGGGGGGAATGGTAGTGTTTGGTGGGGACTACACCATTTCTTAGAGGAGACTGTGGCTCATATGGGACGATGGTGGCGACTGGTGAGCACTATGGGTGGGCAAGGATGGTGGCGACTGGTGAGCACTATGGGTGGGCAGGATGGTGCTGACCGGTGGGCACTATGGTGGTGACTGGTGGGTACTATGGTGGTGACCAGTGAGCATTGTAGTGGTGATCAGTGAGGTCTGCACCACCTTTTGGTAGGTTCGGAGGAGGTATAACCTTCCTGCACCGGTTTTGGATGAACGGAAGATTTCCTGTAGACACGCTGACTCTCCCTGAGTCATAGTCCCAATATACGGCACACCACGCTCCGGCTATGGGAGGAGACATTCAGTGTGCTCTCACCCAGGCCCATTCATACAACAGAAAGGTCTATTTTTGTGCTACACCTAAATCTCTAATTCCATGGCATAGCTTTTAGTTACATTCAATTAACATTTGATATTTATTTAAAGGAATCCTAATAAATGGTACTTTTGGATACTGGACCGGCCTCCTTCGTGTGACTCCATCATTTCATGGTGTGAATGGGGCGGTGTGCTCGGGTTGAGGTGCCTCCATCATTTCATGGTGTGAATGGGGCAGTGTGCTGGGATTGGGGATTGAGGTTCCTCCATCATTTCATGGTGTGAATGGGGCGGTGTGCTCGGGTTGAGGTTCCTCCATCATTTCATGGTGTGAATGGGGCGGTGTGCTCGGGTTGAGGTTCCTCCATCATTTCATGGTGTGAATGGGGCGGTGTGCTCGGGTTGAGGTTCCTCCATCATTTCATGGTGTGAATGGGGCGGTGTGCTCGGGTTGAGGTTCCTCCATCATTTCAGGGTGTGAATGGGGCGGTGTGCTCGGGTTGAGGTGCCTCCATCATTTCATGGTGTGAATGGGGCGGTGTGCTCGGGTTGAGGTGCCTCCATCATTTCATGGTGTAAATGGGGCGGTTTGCTGGGATTGAGGTGACTCCATCATTTCATGGTGTGAATGGGGCGGTGTGCTGGGATTGAGGTGACTCCATCATTTCATGGTGTGAATGGGGCGGTGTGCTCAGGTTGAGGTTCCTCCATCATTTCATGGTGTGCTCGGGTTGAGGTTCCTCCATCATTTCATGATGTGAATGAGGCGGTGTGCTGGGATTGAGGTGACTCCATTTCATGGTGTGAATGGGGCGGTGTGCTGGGATTGAGGTGACTCCATTTTATGGTGTGAATGGGGCGGTGTGCTGGGGGAATTGCTATAGAGTGTCCGCTCTGGGGCTGCTGACATCACATCCAAGATGGCGGCACCCAGCAGCATTCTCAGGGCTTCTCCAGGTAGATACAATACGTTCGATGTGCCTGAATGTCAGAGAGGAGATTGCTGGTGATTAAGGAGCTGCCTGATATGCTTCGTATATTCAGGTATGTCGTACGCCTTTCCCTGAGATTCTGGGGCTGTGCTGTGATTGGTGGGCACTGCACCACTTATTGGAAGGGACTATGGGGGGGGGAATGGTAGTGTTTGGTGGGGACTACACCATTTCTTAGAGGAGACTGTGGCTCATATGGGACGATGGTGGCGACTGGTGAGCACTATGGGTGGGCAAGGATGGTGGCGACTGGTGAGCACTATGGGTGGGCAGGATGGTGCTGACCGGTGGGCACTATGGTGGTGACTGGTGGGTACTATGGTGGTGACCAGTGAGCATTGTAGTGGTGATCAGTGAGGTCTGCACCACCTTTTGGTAGGTTCGGAGGAGGTATAACCTTCCTGCACCGGTTTTGGATGAACGGAAGATTTCCTGTAGACACGCTGACTCTCCCTGAGTCATAGTCCCAATATACGGCACACCACGCTCCGGCTATGGGAGGAGACATTCAGTGTGCTCTCACCCAGGCCCATTCATACAACAGAAAGGTCTATTTTTGTGCTACACCTAAATCTCTAATTCCATGGCATAGCTTTTAGTTACATTCAATTAACATTTGATATTTATTTAAAGGAATCCTAATAAATGGTACTTTTGGATACTGGACCGGCCTCCTTCGTGTGACTCCATCATTTCATGGTGTGAATGGGGCGGTGTGCTCGGGTTGAGGTGCCTCCATCATTTCATGGTGTGAATGGGGCAGTGTGCTGGGATTGGGGATTGAGGTTCCTCCATCATTTCATGGTGTGAATGGGGCGGTGTGCTCGGGTTGAGGTTCCTCCATCATTTCATGGTGTGAATGGGGCGGTGTGCTCGGGTTGAGGTTCCTCCATCATTTCATGGTGTGAATGGGGCGGTGTGCTCGGGTTGAGGTTCCTCCATCATTTCATGGTGTGAATGGGGCGGTGTGCTCGGGTTGAGGTTCCTCCATCATTTCAGGGTGTGAATGGGGCGGTGTGCTCGGGTTGAGGTGCCTCCATCATTTCATGGTGTGAATGGGGCGGTGTGCTCGGGTTGAGGTGCCTCCATCATTTCATGGTGTGAATGGGGCGGTGTGCTGGGATTGAGGTGCCTCCATCATTTCATGGTGTGCTGGGATTGAGGTGCCTCCATCATTTCATGGTGTGCTGGGATTGAGGTGCCTCCATCATTTCATGGTGTAAATGGGGCGGTGTGCTTCGGTTGAGGTGCCTCTATCATTTCATGGTATAAATGGGGCGGTGTGCTCGGGTTGAGGTGCCTCCATCATTTCATGGTGTGAATGGGGCGGTGTGCTCGGGTTGAGGTTCCTCCATCATTTCATGGTGTGAATGGGGCGGTGTGCTCGGGTTGAGGTTCCTCCATCATTTTATGGTGTGAATGGGGCGGTGTGCTGGGATTGAGGTGACTCCATCATTTCATGGTGTGAATGGGGCGGTGTGCTCGGGTTGAGGTTCCTCCATCATTTCATGGTGTGAATGGGGTGGTGTGCTGGGTTTGAGGTGGCTCCATCATTTCATGGTGTGAATGGGGCAGTGTGCTGGGATTCAGGTGCCTCCATCATTTCATGGTGTAAATGGGGCGGTGTGCTCGGGTTGAGGTGCCGCCATCATTTCATGGTGTAAATGGAGCGGTGTGCTCGGGTTGAGGTTCTTCCATCATTTCATGGTGTAAATGGGGCGGTGTGCTCGGGTTGAGGTTCCTCCATCATTTCATGGTGTGAATGGGGTGGTGTGCTCGGGTTGAGGCGCCTCCATCATTTAATGACGTAAATGGGGCGGTGAGCTCGGGTTGAGGTGCCTCCATCATTTAATGGTGTGAATGGGGCGGTGTGCTCGGGTTGAGGTTCCTCCATCATTTCATGGTGTGAATGGGGCGGTGTGCTCGGGTTGAGGTTCCTCCATCATTTCATGGTGTGAATGGGGCGGTGTGCTCGGGTTGAGGTTCCTCCATCATTTCATGGTGTGAATGGGGCGGTGTGCTCGGGTTGAGGTTCCTCCATCATTTCATGGTGTGAATGGGGCGGTGTGCTGGGATTTAGGTGACTCCATCATTTCATGGTGTGAACGAGCCGACAGCTGGGATTTCTTTTGTTAGGCCGCTTCCAGCTCTGTGGTTTAGAATGTATGGAAGGTAGTAGATGGACATGACGGCCAGTCAACCAGCATTTTCAGGAGCAGCCGCATCCAGGTCACTCCGCTCAGGTTTATAAAGGGGTTAGCTCTTGTTTTCAGAGAAAATGAAAAGGTGTATACACACCTGGGAGTGTGGCAGAGCTGTGTGAATCTCAGGCCTGGATGGACAGAAATACAAATCCTTGGGCAGGTATCTGTGGATTTAGTCGTTTGCTCAGAGTTCTTCATTCACGTGAATGTTTTTATATCTTTGTGTGTGAGAACCACCGGAGGAGCGATCTGTCATCGCCTGTGTGAGAACACGCCTCTCCCCCTCCGGCTATCCCTCTAATGAGAACATATACGGCTCTCCAGTCACCGCCTGATTGTACAAGACAAACGTTCCAGAAATCACTGACTGTACGCAATATTTTCCTTCTATTATTCTGAATGTAGCCCTCCAATAATTTCAGGAGCGACAGGTTCTCTTTATAACCGACCCCCCCTCATATACAATGCTGTGAATAAGTATTTGCCCCCTTCCCGATTTTGTATTTTTTTGCATTATTGTCACATTTCAATGATTCCACTTTTACAGTAAATGATGTTTTCATTTATTAAGGGAAAAAAGCCGCCCAATCCTGCCCTGTGTGAGAAAGTAATTGCCCCCCTAAACCTAATAACTGGGTGTGCCTCCCTTGGCGGCAACAACTGCAATCCAGTGTGAGCAATACCTGGCAATGCGTCTCACATCACTGGGGATGAATTGTGACACACTCATCATTGCAGAATTGTTTTATTTCAGTAACAATGGAGACTATTCCAGCATAAACTCACTGTGTAACCCCTTGAAGGCCGGGCATTTTTACCCCCTTCCTGAGGCTGTGCTGATGTGCACCGATGAGACTGCGCTGATGTGCAACGATGGGGCTGCGCTAATGTGCACCAAAGAGACTGCACCAATGGGGCTGCGCTGATGTGCACCGATGATACTGCACTGATTGGGCTGCTCTGATGTGCACCGATGAGGACACAACTGATCACATGGTAAGGAGCCCAAATCATTGGCTCTTTACCCTGGTTCGTGATGCACTGTGTCCAAAGGAAGAACAAGCTACGCGTTCTGAGGGGCTTCATATGACATCCAGTCAGAGCGGTAAAGCCTCCCACCCGGCCGTCAATTGGCTATAGGCCGGGGCAGGAAGGGGTTAAGGTCATGCCACAGAATCTCAATAGGATTTCTCGATTCAACAGGTCTGGCAGTAATCAGGCCTGGGTGTGGGAAGTGAAATTTAA